>NXFB01001080.1:0-11264 GCA_002525835.2 Ipomoea batatas
ATGTTCCCATTAGGGGTGACTGATCTGAGCTTGTTCGCTTACATTTGCACTACATGAAAGAGATTTTCTTAGTGGATATAAATTATCACCATACGAGCACCGTCGCACACGTGTTATGCTTCATCTCATCTCCTTTGTCTACCACCATGGATTGACTTAAGCTTATTGGTTATGTGCATTGTTTCGACATCACCATTTTGACTTTGTTGTCGTTTCCCATGGCAGTCCCCTAGGAGTTGATCAAGTATAGCCTATTTTTTTGAGCTCATTGTGTGCCCTTCTCGGGAACATAGCAAATACTTCAATCTAACGTCTCCGTTCTTCCTCATTGTGCTGCATTTAACATCAAATCCTATCGTGGTTGCGTACTGTTTGTAAAACTGAATACCTTCGTCAATTGTTCCAAATAATTGACCAAGGTATGACTTTATTGATTCGTCACATTCTGGTATAAATTTTTCGTTTGTTTTAAGATAGATTTGCACCTTGCATGCTTCACCATCATTCCCTTGTCCGTCTAGTTCAATGTGCACACAAGACAAGTAAGCATAATTGGCATTCAAACATCGGCTCACAATATACGAAAATAAAAATATTAACCGCAAATTATATAGGCCTTCACATTAATTGCGCAAACTATATAAGCCTTTACACGTTGGGGATTTATTCCCCGCATCTAGCATGTATAGCACACAATAAATGCCCGGCTAGCACACAATATATCTGGTTTTGGCACATAATAACTGCAATTCTGGCCAAATTATCAAACATAGGCTCACGTTTTATTAAAAAAAAAAAAACTCAAATTGGTTACTGTTTAAATTTTCACTACAAATGGTCTTACATTTTCATATTATAAATAGGTCTTAAGAATTCCATCTTTTTGTTCCCTATCTCAATTTATGAATTACCTTGTGTTTGAATTATAAATGCTATTAAAAATGAATTCCAGCTTCTGTTCACTATCTCATATATAGGCTCACATTATATACCAATTTCGTCACATTATATGCCCATTTCTGTCCGTATGAAATTTATTCACCTAATGTAGCCGATATAACACACTATATATATATATATATATATTCCACAATGGCGGCACACGATATCATAGTCACTGGCACACAATATATCCAACATCTTCCCAAATATAATACTATTGTAATGGGTTCGCTTGTATGAGCATGGCTTTTGGTTCCTATTTCATCTACACATCATATATTATGGCATAAACTATTGATATTTTGGTTCCTATCTCATATGCCCTCACAATAATTTATTGCCATGCATGATCTGCTTCATTATTTAGGCTCAATCTAAGCCGTTTGTAGTCTTGCATTGAATGGGTATGATTTGTCCGCATTGTCTTCTAAGACTATGTGTCCTCATGTAGTCATGTGAATACGGGCATAGGAGAGAAATCAGAACGCATGTTATCCGTCCACGTGTTCAGATCTAACGGATTTGAAACACTGATTTAAAAAAATGCGATGGCGTTTTCGTAAATAATTAATCACCAAAGTGAAAGTAAAATGTATTACAAGTGCAAGTAGTAATTTCATATAGTGCACCTAAGTGCAAGTAAAATGTATTACATTGCAAGTAAAAATTTACACTAGCATCAATATTAAGTGCACCAAACGTTATAATTAGTTGCACCTAACGTTATAATTAGGTGCACCTAGGTGCACAAACCTTAACGAGATAAATTACTTGCACTTGTTTGTGAAAATATGTACACTTGTAAGTGATTTTACTTGCACTTTTTACTTCCAAAAGTGCACCAGTTACTTGCACCTATAACACATTTACTTGCACCAAAGTTCTAGTTATTTATAAAAATGTCACCGCGTCGTTTTTTAAAATTACATAAGATTCGTTGATCTGTACACGTGGACGACTGTGAATGACTCTTATTTCTCTCCTGGGCGACCGTTCTCATTAGAGCGTACCCCTATATATATGAGAACACAGAGCACATTTTACCTAATTAAGTTCTTCCAAATACATGAACTTCAAAACACTGGACAAGTTCATATTAAACATATAAGATCTATTGAGAACCTTGCACATTGGATCTATCTATCTATCTATCTAGTGTGGATCTATCTATTAATCTACCTATCTAGCTAGTGTATGTGGATCTATCTATCTATCTATCTACCTATCAAGTGTATGTGGATCTATCTATCTATCTATCTACCTATCAAGTGTATGTGGATCTATCTATCTATCTATCTAGTGTGGATCTATCTATTTATCTGGTGTGGATCTATCTATCTATCTATCTATCTAGTGTGAATCTATTTATCTATCTATCAATCTATCTATCTATCTATCTAGTGTGGATCTATCTATCTATCTCTCTATCTATCTATCTAGTGTGGATATATCTATCTATCTATCTATCTTTCTAGCGTGGATCTATCTATCTATCAATCAATCTATCTATTTATCTAGTGTGGATCTATCTATCTATCTATATATCTATCTATCAATCAATCTATCTATCTAGTGTGGATGTATCTATATATCTATCTATCAATCAATCAATCTATCTAGTGTGGATCTATCTATCTATCTATCTATCTAGTGTGGATCTATCTATCTCTCTCTATCTAGTGTGGATCTATCTATCTCTATCTATCTAGTGTGGATCTATCTATCTAAATGAAAGTGTCATGTTGACGTACTTTGTATGGACTTCCAGCAACATATATAAACATCAAATTGAATAATATTTCTTTGATTTATTCTAATGTGCACACACCTTGTAGGTGACCCTAATTAGTAAAAGATGCTAATTGTTCATATATAGATGACGAGTCAAACCAAACAAGCGAATAGTGCAGCTAAGCTGCTTCTATGAGAATTAAACTTAAAATCTTATGATTATTTAGCTAACTACTTATCCCACAAACTCGGCATTCCCTTCCTAAGGCTGTCATTTCCTTTGACAAGCGTCTTGCAAAATTAAAAAGGAACAGAATTAAGAAGTTTGCGATGGCAGAATTTGGACTACTCTTAACAAGATATTTTAGTTTTTATCTTCTTCTTGGGAGAAGAAGTCTAGTTCGTTGTATGAAAACAGTGAGCACAGAAAGAGGAAGTCTAGTTGTATGATTAATGGTGGAATATTATATTAAATTCACACTTCCTTTAATTTCACGTCTTTCAGAAAAATAAAATAAATTTCACAAGAAAAATAAATTTCTTGGCCAGAGGCGATGTTATTGGCACATTAATTATACCATGCATTAATGTTATCTTGCATTGTCCACATCCAAAAATAATTTTCAGATTGTGCATTTGCAGTTGACATTTTCTACACCTACAGTTCATGGTTTTTTTACTTATAAAAAAGAAGACACATTACATCGTAATTATACAGAACATAATAACTACATACACAAACTGTTACCTACATGTACAGAATATGTTAATTGTAGATACATGGATGTTGGTTCACTTTTTCAAAAAAAAAAAAAAGAAGATGTTGGTTCACATTACATGTACTGTTAACCAACATCTAATATGTCTGTAATTAACATGTTCTATAGTGCAAACATATAATTTTTATATTAAGATTTACAATGCAATATTAACCTCCTGTTTATTCACTGCTCCTGGTTATAAATAGCATATGTGATGATAAGTGGGCATTGTGAAATAAAGTTCCCATCCAATGGCCCTGAAAGTTGAAGTTTATCAGAAAGAGGAAGTCAGGCCAAGTTCGCCAACTCCCCAAACCTTGAGAAACTACAAGCTTTCTCTCCTTGATATATTAGTCGCCACTTTTTATAACAGCATTGTTTTCTTCTACGACTCCCACGCCGGCGACCACGATTATGATGAGCTCAAGGACTCGCTCATGAAGACACTGTCCATCTTGTACCCGCTCGCCGGAAGAATGAAAGATGGATCGACGACCATCGAATGCAACGACGAGGGTGCGGATTTTGTCCGAGCTAATGTTACAAATTGTGATTTGGGTGAGTTTCTCCGGCACCCCAAACTCGAAGATATAAGCCAGCTGCTCCCACTTGATCCCAACCCAAATGCTATTGACCCCTCTCAGCCTATGTTAGCTGTTCAGCTCAACAGGTTCCGGTGCGGCGGAACCGCGGTGGCGTTCTGCGTTTGGCACGGCCTGGCGGACGCCGGGGCGATGGTCGGATTATTTAACACTTTGGCGGCAATCAACCGCGGGGAAGGACCCATTAATCCCGGCGGTCTCGTCGTGGACGCCTCCGCAATTTTCAGGCCGGGGAACCTCGTCAGGTCCCCGCTAATGCCCTTTTCCCTCAAGAACCGGGGAAACTACTCGAAAAGATTTGTTTTTGGCAAGCAGGATATCGAGCGGCTCAGGAACGATTATTATCACCCATCGGAGCACCGCCACCGTCCGTCTAGGGTGAAGGCGTTGTCGGCGTTCATATGGGCTGCGGTGATACGAGCAATTCTACCGGCGAACCCAAACCTGAAGACACATTTAATTTGCTGACAAATGTGGTGAACTTGCGAAAGAAGTTGAACCCGCCACTCCCTTCGCAGTGCCTAGGCAACATCAGCCAAGCGGTGGCCGCTCGGTGGGAATCGGAAGCCGGGGATGGAAGCGTTACTCCCGGATTTCTTGTAGGAAGAGTCGCGGAAGCCATCGACAAGGTTACCGATGACTACGTGAGGGAAATGCATGTGGAAGGTGGGTATCTCAGAGCCATATTAGACGTATCAAAGGAACTTCATAATGCGGGTGAGATTAAGATTTTAAGTATAAGTAGTTGGTGTAATTTTCCGTTTTCTCAAGTTGATTTTGGGTGGGGTAAGCCGATATGGATTAGCCTGGGTCATACACCGGAGGACATGGTTATTTTTTTGGATGCAGAAGATGGGGGAATAGAAGTGTGGATGGGATTGACACAAGAAATTATGTGTAATTTAAACAAAGATACGGAGTTTAATGCTTATGTTTCTTTTTCTCAAATCTTTTCTGAACCGTCTTGTCCTCTGCGATCTGCAGTTTACGTGGAGGATAGAGAAAGGTCGGTTTAGGCCGGAGCATATGAATAACATTTGGTTTATGGATCTAGGAAGGAGAAGGCAAGGCATGCATATGCCACATGCATCATATTGTTTCATCACTTTATTTGAGTATCACTTCTTATCATCAAATGATGCACTTAATTTGATATTTTTAATTACATGTTAATTTTCCATGCACCAATAATAAAATTATATTTTACTACGTAATTACTAAAAATAAGATTTGACGTGTTACATTGAAAGATGTTATTTTTTCGTGTTTAAATTTTTGAAATGATTATTTCATTTCTAATTTACAACAGTATAGACTATATACATATATATATATATATAGACTACACACACACACACACACATATATTTTTTGTGTTTAAATTTTTGAAATGATTATTTTATTTCTAATTTACAACAGTATAGACTATACATATATATATGTATATAGTCTATACTGTTGTAAATTAGAAATGAAATAATCATTTCAAAAATTTAAACACAAATATATATATTATATNGTTGTATGATTAATGGTGAAATATTATATTAAATTCACACTTCCTTTAATTTCACGTCTTCAGAAAAATAAAATAAATTTCACAAGAAAAATTAATTTCTTGGCCAGAGGCGATGTTATTGGCACATTATACCAGGCACTAATGTTTATCTTTAATTCTACACATCCAAAAATAACTTTCAGATTCTGTATTTGCAGTTAACTCTTTCTGCACCTACAGTTCATCGTTTTTGTACTTATAAATAAATGAAGACACATCACATAGTAATTATACAGAACATAATAACTATATACACATAAACTGTTATGTACAGAATATGTTAATTAAATACACATAAGATGTTGGTTCACTTTTTCAAAAAATGATGTTGGTTCACATTATATGTACTGTTAACCAACATCTAATGTGTCTGTAACTAACATATTCTATAGTGCAAACATATAATCTTTATATAAAAGATTTACAATACAATATTAACCTGTTACATGCTATTACAATTGCTTGTTATTCACTGCTCCTGGTTATAAATAGCATATGCGATGAAAATGGGCATTATGAAATAACGTTCCCATCCAATGGCCCTGAAAGTTGAAGTTTATCAGAAAGAGAAAGTGAGGCCAAGTTCGCCAACTCCGATCCCCAAAGCTTGAGAAACTACAAGCTTTCTCTCCTTGATATATTAATCTCGATTTTTTATATCCCCATTGTTTTCTTCTACGACTCCCGCGCTGGCGGCCACGATTATGATGAGCTCAAGGACTCGCTCATGAAGACACTGTCCGTCTTCTACCCGCTCGCCGGAAGAATGAAAGATGGATCGACGACCATCGAATGCAACGACGAGGGTGCGGATTTTGTCCGAGCTAATGTTACAAATTGTGATTTGGGTGAGTTTCTCCGGCACCCCAAACTCGAAGATATACGCCAGCTGCTCCCACTTGATCCCAACCCAATTGCCATTGACCCCTCTCAGCCTATGTTAGCTGTTCAGCTCAACAGGTTTTGGTGCGGCGGAACTGCGGTGGCGTTCTGCGTTTGGCACGGCCTGGCAGACGCCGGGGCGATGGTCGGATTATTTAACACTTTGGCGGCAATCAACCGCGGGGAAGGACCCATTAATCCCGGCGGTCTCGTCGTGGACGCCTCCGCAATTTTCAGGCCTGGGAACCTCGTCAGGTCCCCGCTAATGCCCTTTTCCCTCAAGAACCGGGGAAACTGCTCGAAAAGATTAGTTTTTGGCAAGCAGGATATCGAGCGGCTTAGGAACGATTATTATCACCCATCGGAGCACCGCCACCGTCCGTCTAGGGTGAAGGCGTTGTCGGCGTTCATATGGGCTGCGGTGATACGAGCAATTCTACCGGCGAACCCAAACCTGAAGACGCATTTGCTGACAAATGTGGTGAACTTGCGAAAGAAGTTGAACCCGCCACTCCCTTCGCAGTGCCTAGGCAACATCAGCCAAGCGGTGGCCGCTCGGTGGGAATCAGAAGCCGACGGGGATGGAAGCGTTAGTCCCGGATTTCTTGTAGGAAGAGTCGCGGAAGCCATCAACAAGGTCACCGATGACTACGTGAGGGAAATGCATGTGGAAGGAGCTTCATAATGCAGATGAGATTAAGATTTTAAGTATAAGTAGTTGGTGTAATTTTCCGTTTTCTCAAGTTGATTTTGGGTGGGGCAAGTCGATATGGATTAGCCTGGGTCATACACCTGAGGACATGGCTATTTTTTTGGATGCAGAAGATGGGGGAGTAGAAGTGTGGATGGGATTGACACAAGAAATTATGTGTAATTTAGACAAAGATATGAAGTTTAATGCTTATGTTTCTTTTTCTCAAATCTTTTCTGAACCGTCTTGTCCTCTGCTATCTGCAGTTTACGTGGAGGATAGAGAAAGGTCGGTTTAGGGCGGAGCATATGAATAACATTAGGTTTATGGATCTAGGAAAGGGAAGGCAAGGCATGCATATGCCACATGTATCATATTGTTTCATCACTTTATTAGAGTATCACTTCTTATCATATTTAGCCACAATTAATTGCTAGTTTAGGAGAGGGATTCATTGCAACGAAAGTTGGATGGAGACCTCGAGCCTTACCAATTTCAACCTAATTTTTCATACTATGAGAATAGGGGTAATATAATTTGGGGACTTACAATGCTTAGGTGCTTAAGACTATGATTGATGCATCACGAAAGTGGGGCAATCCTAGCCTAATTCTGTTTATTGATTATGAAAGTAGCTGAATTGAATTCTTGTGTACATGGCTCATAAATTCCTAGGTTAATCCTTCTTTCACAAATTCTGAGTTGTTAGAACATCAAGATTGCAATTCACCTAATCTGACCCATTCTTTTATCATTCAATTTATTCGTTAGCCATTTTACTTCTTTTAATTTCGAGTCATTTCCATTTTTGGTCCTACTGTTATTGGGGCCTTGCCAATTTTAGTCCACTTTATTAATTTTTGCCACATTGCGGCCAGTCTTATTTAGTCATTGCCACTTTTAGTCCACCGTTAAAATTTTCGTCAAATGACCGTCCAAAATAGGGGTATTTTGGTCTTTTCATGCTTTGGTCATCTCATTTACCCTTTGCAGTGGTTTTCCTTACACATTTTCATCCAATGAAGAGGTCCGGCGAAAGCCATGGCTTTGTAATGTGGCTCACATGGCTTTCGTCGGACCTCTTCATTGGATGAAAATGTGTAAGGAAAACCACTACAAAGGGTCAAGGAGATGACCAAAGCATGAAAAGATAAAAAATACTCATTGTTTGGATAGCCATTTGACAAAAATTTTAACGGTGGACTAAAAGTGGCAAGGACTACATAAGATTGGCCGCAATGTGGCAAAAATTAATGAAGTGGACTAAAATTGGCAATGCCCCAATAACAGTAGGACCAGAAATGGAAATGACTCTTTAATTTCTTTATTCAGTTATTAGTTGCTTGGATTCTAGTTAATTCACATATTCTAGTGCCTAGTTTTTTTTAATTCACATAATTACGTGCCATAGCCACAATCCTCAGTGGAACGATAGATATTTTACACCCGTACTTACACTCACATTTATACTCATCATATATCATTCTCCCTTATTCTCATTTTGTTATTTCTCATTAGTATAGTCCTAATTCCAGTGTCAATGGCTATGATGATGCTTCCACCATTTGTCTGAAATGGTTTTGAGTTAGTATTTTGCTCATTAGTTTTGGGTTTAATTCCAAAACTGAAGTAACAATTTGCCCCCAATCCTAACTTGATGTGAAAACATAGCAATCTGAGCCTTCCCTAAGTCCCTTTTTCAGCACAACTGAGAACTGACAACTGTGAATGAGAGAATCTATCTGTGATGGTTTTAAGTTTTTAACTTTTAACTTCCACTATCCACTATATATTTAACTTGTGTTTTTGCATTGGACAGGAAGATATTGAATGCTGAATTGCTGGCTGATGATTGAATGATTGATCATTTGATCACATGTTTGATGCTTATAGTTAATTCAATTAATTGCACATTTATACTACCTTTATGCCTTCTGGATTTTTGGGCACTTAACATGTAAATTGTAACTCTTATTTTGAATCTTAAGTTGTAAGTTGCAACTTGTAACTTGTAACTTAGTATTTTTGCATGCAAAATTGCAAATTGTAAGTTTTTGGCTTATAGCCTTGTAATTTATAATTTTATATTTTGAACTCTTGAAGGCTTCAAGTTGAAGCATGTAGATTACAGAATATCGGAATATGTACAAGTTTTATGTTAACTACTTAAGACCTTTAGCAAGTTGTCAAAGGTCTTATGGTCAAGCGACATAGTTGTGACTCTACCACCTGAGAAATCACAGGTTTGATCTCCAGTGGGGGCATTAAACAACTAGTTTACCAAATATCATAATACAATCAATTATCTGCTATTAACTAAACCAACGAGCTATTAGCTATCATCTATTATCTAATTGCCAAACACCCCCAATAACTTGGAGTTCACAAGTTTATGTGGATTCAATTACCTTAGCTATAGAGCAATTGTTACATTGTACTGTAATCGATACAAGGTGGACCCTGTCCACATTATGTACTAATGTGCGTATTTTGGTGAGTTTGGATGAAAAGTGGTATGGAAGAAGATGTAAATGAGGATGGAATCCTCGAGTGTCATTCTCTCAAGGATGGACACTTGGAATTGAAATGTTGTATTATCAAACACAATTACACAATTACAAGAAGCAAGAAGCAAAGTACATATGTGCAAGCAAAATGGAAAGAGAGCAAAGCGCTTAGAGAGCAAGTAAAGATACAAAATAGACAAAGGAAATAACAAATGATGGACGGTGAATTGGACTAGCCTACCCTTGAGTATATGAAATGAATGAACCTAGGAGAGGTGAAGCTATGTGAGGAAGTGATGTCTACGTGAGATGACTTTCAATGCCTGGCCTATCATAGGGCTATGTAGCACCCAAGTGTTTACAAGCCTCTATGAGACATTTCATCGAACATGTTGTCTACATCTCATTCCAGACCTTGTCCTCTCGGATCTAGGACAGGAATTGCAAGGGGAAGGAGTCTAGGATTATGCCTCAATCTCTTGCAAGCATAATCCTTCCTAAACCTTCATGCATGTGGTGCACCCACACACAAGAGTCAATATAGACATTCTTCTTCCAACAAGACATCAACACATAGTCACAAACACCTTGATTGATTCAAATACAATACAAAGGAATAGGATCCAATTCACAAATAGTATTCTAATCAAGCATTGTCTAGATTGCAAAATAAACACAATTAAGCAGAGTAATACAAATGTAAGATGGAATTGAAGATGAAAAGGTGCATGAGATTGCCAAGCTTAATTGCTACAATCCATAAGATCACTCTCAATTACCCCACAAAAGTAGCACATTTTGGCACTTATCATGTACTTACAGTTAACATATTATATATTTTTATGTAATACGTTATGTATCTATTAGAATTAACTTATTATGTAATTAAAGTTAATAGATTATATATGTACCTATTACAATTAACATGTACCTAGAGTTAACAATTATGTAGTTTCATTTAATAAATTATGTACCTATTACTATTAACATAGTATGTACCTTCGGCTTATTTACAGGTACATGATAGGTACATAGTCCGAATATTGTTTTGGACTACAATCCACATCCAATATAAGGTGGATCTTGGTCCAAGGTATAATTTGCTATTACAGAGATCCTTTAGACTTTATTGTTAGCCACTGGCTCATAGTGGTATTGATGATACAAACCATAGTGGTTCATATATTTGATTTTGGCTTGTGTGCCTCTTGCTTTGTTTTAGGCCGTGTGTCATTGTGTTTGTTTTAGGTGTGTGTGCCATTGTGTTTACTTTAGGCATGCATGCCATTATTTTTACTTTAGGTCTTTGTGTCACTCTATTCTCCTTTGGTTCTATTTTGCGGGCCTATGTGCCTCACAAGTTATTTGGCCTTTAGGTCGTTTATGTCATTTTGGCATACTCTGAGAGCTATCATTATGTGGTCAATTTTTTTGCAAAATTGGGTTGTTCTTGGTTTATCTCACCTGGCAGTGTGTGTGGTCTCGTGCTTATGTTGCTGGCTATTTTGTGGGTGCTGATGAGCACAAATGATGAGTGTAAAAAGGGTGTAATGTCGTTCCGCTGAGGATTGGTGTTATGGCACGAGACTG
>NXFB01001080.1:11713-23814 GCA_002525835.2 Ipomoea batatas
ATATATATATATATATATATATATATATATATATATATATATATATATACACACACACACGCGCACACACACATACATGCCCACACGCGCACATACACATACAATTTTTTTTTAAAAAATAACATTTAATATTAATATTAGGTATATATTTTTGTGCATCGCGTATATAATAGACTAGTTAAAAAATATGTGTCAATATGTACGTAACACAATATTTGTGGACAAATTTTGATGGGCATATATTGGACAAACCGGAGAATACATATACTGCAGTACGTGCACAAAATATGTGTCCACTGCCGTCGTGTTGAAAGACAATACTCACCTTGGTATATAGTTGTAATCAAAATGAATTTTGTTGTCTTATATTTATATGATTTTATATGATTGGAGGTTTATTATCTTAACATCACTTGAGAAGCTTAACATACATAAACTTATAATTTAACTTTAAATAGAAGGTTAGAAAGGAATTCTTTTAAATTGTAAATGTGAAAATAATAGTGTTGACTGAGAACCATATATCCTTGTATACATATGAAAACCAATCCTTAATAAGAGATCTAAACGCAATGTTGAGAATGAAAATTATTGCACAAATTAGAAGGCAAATTATCATGATTTCTCTTCTTTTTTTTTTTATTTTTTTTTTTTTTTTTTTTTTTTTTTTTTTTGTTTTTGTTTTTTGTTTTTGTTTTTTTTTTTTTTTAGAGTTAGGATATTTGGTCATCATCCCCTAAAAGTGAAGTCATTTATCTTTAGAGTAAATTGCCATTTTGGTCCACTAATTATTGGGGTCGTGGATTGCAATTAACAAAACCTTAATAGTCAGTGAACAAAAATGATAATTTACTCTTTATCTTGACTACTATTGTTGGTGTTGTCCGACTCAAGTGTGTTGAATCTTTTTTCTTCGTGATGCTGGTTTCTTTTCCAATATTCAAATAAATAAATAAATTGTGCCATAAATGGAGGAGATATAATTGTACCATCATTAGCAATATAAATTGTTATTAAGTATAAACTTGTAAATTAATTAACATTGATTTGCAGACATCCCCAGGGTTGAGTTCATATGCAGATGATCCAGAAGCAGCTGCCAAGTCCCTTGAGCCACTCCTACAAGAAGCAGAAGGTGTTGTACCAGCTGAGTTGCAAGCTGACACACCACTTGAACTAGGGGTCAGTTAACAAACTCATTTCATTATATTTATTAATTTCATTATTTAATAATATAATGCTTATTATTGAACTCAATGTCTCAATCAAACGCCATTGGAATAATTCAAATAAAATATGAACAATAATATTATACAATTTAAAATATTGTTGACGTGACATTTATTGTTTTATAAATCATGATTTAGGCAATAATTTAATGATTTTATAGTTTTTAGTAAAAAAAAGTCATAGAGTAAGCTACATAAAATATATTGGGGTGTTTGGTAAATAACTGTAAGTTGATTGAGTTGATGAGTTTGACTAGTTGATAGCATTAGCTGATTGTAAAAAGATATTGGCCATATTTGGTAAATGGCTGTTAGTTGATTGGATTAGAAGGTATGATTAGTTGATAACATTATTAGTTGATTGTAGAAAGGTGTTTGGTAAATTAACTGTTAGCTGATAGCTGATTACTTGCAAAATGACTTTCTCAAAAAGTTGATAAAAAAGCTGTTTTGAACAACTTTTTGAACTTTTGTATTTTGGAACAACAAGCTTTTATAAAAAAATTAATTAATCAAACACTTATATTGATTATTTAAATAAGTCAAAACAGCTAATAATGATCAAATAAGTCAAAATTTGCCAATAAACTAGGTATGTTACCAAATAGGGTTATTATACTCCGTAATATGTATTCAGATCAGATTGCACAAATAATGTTTTGATTACATATAATTTGTTGGCAACACTACAGGCAACTGCAGGGCTTAGGATGTTAAATGGAAACGCAGCTGATGAAATTCTGCAAGCAGTAAATATTTTCTGCTTTATTTATTTATTGAAAATTCTATAACTATAAGTATATACACAACGTTTTTTTTTTTTTTTTTTGAAAACAGTATATACACAACTTAATTACACTGATATAAGTTTGAACATACAGGTGAGAGATATGTTGAAGAATGAAAGCAATTTCAAGTACAAGGCTGAATGGGTTTCCATTCTTAATGGAACACAAGAAGGCTCTTACTTTTGGGTAATTAATTATACTATCTTGCCCCTAATAACACAGCAACCTTTCGTTTATTAAATAATTATCATTAGACTTGATTTGGGGTAAATGTGGAAGGAAAGTAAAAATTAAAATATTATTCTATTTCAATATGCAGGTCGCCCTGAATTATTTGTTGGGGAATTTGGGTAAAGATTACCAAAAAACCATAGCAACAATTGACCTTGGTGGTGGATCAGTCCAAATGTCATATGCTATCTCAAGGGACACTTTTGTTGATGCACCCATACCCGATAATGGAGAAGAACCTTATGTGCAGGAAAAATATCTCTTGGGGGCAAATTACTACCTCTATGTACACAGGTAACAAGTTTATATGTGTCCCTAAAACTTTTGCTAAACTATTATACTTGTAACGTTTTAATATAGTAAAATTTCAATGTTACATTATAAAATGCGTAATTGAATTTTCCTAGCTTCTAGACATTCATATTTCTTATTATATATTTTTTAAAACATTGTGTACAGTTATTTGAACTACGGGCTATTAGCTGGTCGCGTTGAAGTCTTAAAAACGTCAGCAAACTCTACCAATGTTTGTATTTTAGAAGGTTTTGATGGTAAGCTCTCTAGATTAACTATTGTCATGCTTTCTTGTGAAGCGCACCCACTATATATATATATATATATACTATATATATATATACAAGTAGAATGTGCAAGAAATTAAACTAATTGCAATGCAATGAATTGTGGGTAGGTTACTACACATACAATGGTGTTTCATACAAAGCAAAAGCTCCACCAAGTGGTACTAGCTTGAAGAACTGCAGGAAATTAGCTAGAAAAGTGGTTGATTTTAGGGCACCCTGTAAGTATCAGAATTGCACATTCAATGGGGTGTGGAGTGGTGGTGGAGGGGTCGGAATGGAGAATGTCTACATTTCATCGTATTTCTATGATATAGCATCTCAGGTAATTAAGAACAAGTTTTGGATCCGTTTCAAAAGCAGAAAAATAATTTCTGAAAAATGTTTTATGAAAAAAGAGTCATTTTCCATAAAACATTTTTCATTCCAGTTTTTGGTTGCATTCTGAAAAATTGTCTTGGTATGTTTGGTTCATTTTCTAGAAATGGGTAGAATTGAATAATTAAACATTTTAAATTTTTTTGAAATATAAAAGCATTTAAATAATATTATTATTTATATATTAAAAGAAAAAAAACAACAGTTGTTGTTTCTGGCGAAACCATGTATTGAGGATAGGCTTTGGGGAAGTCATTTTCCGTCAAAATGCCTACATTTTTCCCTGTCAATGGAAAATGTTTTCTGATAACTGGATTTTTGTATTGCATCCAAACACGGGAAATTCGAAAATATTTTTTAAAAATCATTTTCTGAGTTTCTTAGTAAATATTATAGAGAACAAGATGTATAATACATTAAAATTGTTTGTATTTATAGGTTGGTATTGTTGACCGATCAACGATGCCCTCTAAAATAGTTAAGCCAAGAGCATACCTAGAAGCAGCAAAGGTAGTTTGTGCAACCAACTATAATGATATGAAGTCTACTTTTCCTAATGCACTAGAGGATTTTTATCCATACTATTGCTTGGATTTGGTATACCAATACACATTGCTCGTGGATGGATTTGGTAAGTTCGATTATAGGAACTGCTATTTTATCTTTTAATGAGAACAATTTCTTGTTTTAGATAGGTACCCTACATATATTATTAAAATTTACTAATTTTATTGTCATGAAATGTATGTGAAACTTACAGGTCTACACCCTAGGAAGGAGATTACGGTGATAACTGAAGTTGAGTACAAAAACTACATGGTTGGAGCAGCTTGGCCCCTTGGTTGCGCCATTGACGTGATCTCATCGTCAGCTAATAAATTGTCATCGGAATATTAAGTTACTGTTCTTGATTTAATAATGCTTTAATTTTGGTTTTATGCCAATGTGGCCTGCAAGCTCATATAACAATCATGTTTACCGTTGCCAATATCAATAAATGTTTATCACGTCAGGCTACCTTATTCGGTGCACATATTTTGCATGTGAACTTGAAAAAAATGACGACTGATATTTTAAGAAAAGTTATTAAGGAGCTGCTACATCCAGGTGAAACCTAGTTTGTTATCTTGAAGAATGGGAGGGAGAAAAAATCTTGGAAGAAGATTTTTATGATGTCTGATAAGGACAAAAAATCGAAAGATCCTAAGCTGGATATTGAGCATCCTCCCCCGCCGAGCTCCAAACCAGTTATTTATGTTAAGAATAAATTGTAATTAGATTTTGATGAACCAAAATGTAATATAGGATAAAAATTTAGCCCCCTATTTATTTTATTTTTGTATGAGTCTTCTCAACAAGTTAAGAAATAATTTTTCAAGAAGAATAAGAAATATGTACGTGAAAAAGAGTCAAGAACAAAATTAATTTGAAGTGTATGATCTCAAATTAATTTTTGGAAGAAATTATTTTGAAAGATTTTAGTCTTGGAAGGAAGATACAAATTATGGGAACTACATTTTTTTTTTTTATGGAAGAAATCACGTCTCCCTCTAATTTAATGGAAGAATTCATGTAATTTTTGACAAGAAAATCATGTAATTTAATAGAAGAATTCATGTATTTCTACTTTAATGGAAGATATAAAAAGAGGACTTTTAGAAAAAGTCACAATTTTGGAAGAGGAATGAAAGTCATGCCATTTTGAGTAAAGGAAGAAAAGATCATCACACTTTTAGAAGTTATGGATTATTTTACAAGTCTTGATTAAGAAAGCAATATAAGAGAATATTGGAACGAAGGAATTAACAAGAATTCAAATGGCACAGATGAAAGGAAAAGATTAGCAAGGTAACTAATATAATGTTAGAGATCTAAGGATAAAATTCTCTTAACAACATATTTTTGAAAAGATGCATTATTCACGGAGGAGAGGCTACGGTTTCAACTCTTCAAGGGCTACGGTTGGATTCTTCAAGGGGTCACGCTTTGATCTAACCATAAGGAGACTACACAGCCGCGTTTTCCAGTTCTTTTCTTTTAGTGCTTCAACCCGAAGCGATAGCTTCTAGCTAGTTCAATGGATAAGATGGCTGCGCTCCAGCTCACTCAAGAATGGGACTGCAGTGGTCCGCCGGTAAGCTCGTTCTGATCTTGGGCGCAGTACATTGGAATCCTGAAGCACCACCACGAACACTACCGCGCGTCCGCCTGCGGTGCGGTAAGGCACCACCCTGTTGTGCCAATAGCCAACTCCGGCGTGTCAGCTTAGTTATCCTCATCAAGTCACTTACTTGATGTCTAGCTTCCTAATTGGTAGCAAAATTTTCAACACGTCAGTTTATTCTTCCGGAGAACCGGAAGTAAAATTTTCAACACATCAAAATCACTGCAAATCTGGCAAAAGGATTCAAATTTTGAATTTGAAATTGTTACCTCCAACGGACAATTTTAAATCCTCATCTCTAAATAGAGATGAAGACCAAGACTAGAAGATGACATAGAGAATAACAAGTCCTTCTACACAAGTGCTATACACAAGAGCAAGCTTTCTAAATATTCTCATATTCTTTGATAATATCGTCAAGAATCTTCACGTTGGAGAAAGAGAAAAAGATTCTTGTTTTGTAAACAAGTTATTCCAATTCCCTACTGAGTGTAGGTAGATGGTTGATATCTACTATTTTAATTTGTACAATAATTCACCCCTTATTTTAGTTGTTTTGATGCTTATTTTCTTTATCCTAGTGAAATTGAGAATTGTTTGTGTGTTATATTGTCCCAAGGGTTGAATTATCCACAAGGAGCAGCAAAGAAAGAATTTTGGAACATTTTGGACAAGTTTTGGAAGAAAAGGAAATTATCTCAGGAAGAATAGGAAACAATTAAGAATAAGAATCGGAAAAGAATTGAAAGTTGCCTCAATCTCTACAATTTAACTAGTTCCCAACCCTAGTCAGTTTTAGTGTATTTTTCCCCTTCTCTTTATATTTCCCTAGCATAGTTTAGATTAGTTTTATATTAGATTATTTAATTTCAAGCTTGGAATCACAGATTGAAGTTGGATTTGTTCTTCATTATCAGTAAAGTGTTCTCTTCCCTTTATATTTTGCAATGTTTATGGTTATTTATTATTGCTTTGCTTTGTTTACTTTTATGATGCATGAGTAGTTAGCTTTTGGGTTTGGATTAGGGTTCTATTGCTATTCTTGAAGCTAGGTTCATGATTATTGCATAAAGGGGTAATTTATTAACCTAGGGTTTTATGTTTGAATTGGAATATAATTTCCTCTTATTGATAATTGATGCACAACTTTTATTGATTTGTTTTGGAGAGGATTTCTCACAACGAAAGTTAGGTGAAAGACTCAGCATAACCAATTTCAATCCAATTTTTCCTACTATGAGAATAGGGGTAATTTGAGGGCTTATAATGCTTTTGTGTTTTAAGGTTAAGATTGATGCATCACGAAAGTGGGGCAATCCTAGCCTAATTCTAGTTTATTGATTACGAAAGTAGTTGAACTGAATTCTGAGTGCATTGCCAATAAATCCCTTGGTTAATTGTTTTCCCCTAATTTTGAGATTGTTAGAGCATCAAGATTGCAATATCCCTAATTTGATCCATTCTTTTATCATATAGTTCATCCTTTATTTATTTTGCATCTTTTATTTAAATTTATTTTCATTCCTTAATCATAGTTTGCTTGGAGTCTAGTGAATTCCAAAACTTTAGTGCCTAGAATTCTACATATCATACAAGTACGTGCCATAGCCCCAATCCTCAGCGGAACGACATTTTACACCCATATTTTCACTCACCATTTACACCCATAGTAGCAGAGGAGTTGTGGAAACCCTAGGAGTGCAAGCTTGGTGCAGAGGCGCTCAAAGTTGAGTTAGTGCTGGCTTTGTGTTCAAAGCACTATGAGGAAGGTTGTAGAAGTGCTGAGTTGGAGAACTAGCACTATTGTATCTTGGTGATTGGAGATAGTGAATTTCTCCTTGGGGTGAAAGGAGAAGAGTGGAGTAGAAGACTAAATCACATTCGAACCACTATAAAATTTCCCCTCTGATCTCTCTCTTTACTTATTATTTTTGTGTTACTTTATCTTGCATGCAACACAGTTACATTCACACACAACTCACGTATTTCTCTATAACTTTGCATGCTGTGAATGCCCATTTAATTCTTCATTTTTATTATAGCACTTTACTTACAATTATTATAGCACTTTACTCAAATCTAGCAATCATTCAATCAAAGTAAACAAAAACATTTGACAACCTATTGCCTTCCCCGGCAACGGTGCCATTTTGACGGGTAGTAGTTTTGTTTAGTGGTGAATCGTCAAAAGATGTGTATGTGTTAAAACGGAAAGTCAATGACTCCCCGAGTGTCGGTCTTGAAGGAAGGACGTGGAGGCGTGTCAAGTGTTCGGGCGTTTACGTGATTGAGTCATGCAATGGATTCGAGTGTGGTGAATGGTGATTTGTGAGTGAAAGGAGTTCCTAAGATTGGGTTTGTGTGAGAAAATGGTGTAAAGTAAAAGAGATTGAAAAATATGTAAAGAGGTAGGGATTGGATAGTGCTCATCTATGTTGCATCTTAGTGTGTCTAAGGTAATGGATAAACAAGACAAAGATGTTGGCTATTCAAGAGTGTGTGTTCTTAGTTCTTTTCCACCTTTGTGTACTAAGGCTTCTTGGACTTAGGAATGCCTTCAAGCATCCAAAGTTCTAAGAGGAATTTTATCAAACACTTTAGCTACACACACTATCCTACTATTCTTAAGAAGTCCATAGGATTTATGATTGTTTCAAAGCTTCAAATCCTAACTCTAATCAAAGACATGAAAGAGTCAAGAACTCAATCTCTCATCTAGATTGGTCAAATCCAAACAAGATATCATCAAAACAACAGTCCATAGACAAGAATAGATAACCCAACAGTCTAAGCATTTAGATCGAAAAATAGATATAAGATCATCACAATAGCAACATATCTTCACACAATCCAAATCCCTAGATTAAACTAGTCACTCATGATATGAAATTCAAGACAAAAGCTAATTCAATCAAAGAATTAACAAAATAGTAAATAGATTAGAAATGTAATAGAAATCACCTAGAGTTGAAGTGATCCTTCAATCCAAGCTTGTTGTCTTCTACAATGAGAATTATCTAAACTACTCCTAGAAATTATAAAAAAAATGGAAAAAGAAGTTCTAAAAATTGGGAAAGAGCTCTCCTCTGAAAATCTATCAAGGGAGTTTAAATAGTCTCTGAAAAGCAATTGATAAGTGCAAAAGATGCCACGGTTGTAAGGTCGTTCTAGGGCCACGTTGCGCTTAATCGGTACTTTTTATGCTTGTTTTGGACTCGAATTGCATTAATATGCTTGATATTGCCATTGGATCCCGTTTCACACTTGGTTAATCATTTTGTAGGTAAAAAGATGGGCAAAAAGGCATAAAATGGCTAGATTTCAGAGAATGACTCACGAGCAAAAATTGGAAGCAAAGGACCGGTCCGGACGCGCCTTGGACGCGCGCCCGTCCAGGCGTCCACGCCACAGATGCGCGAAGTGCAAAGCAGTCCCTTGCGGACGCCTGCTGGACGCCACCGGACGCCCCGCGTCCGAAAATCCGCTCTCTGAAGTTTGCGAAGTCTGCTTAGGACGCGCAGCGGACGCACACCGGACGCCGCGTCCGATCCCGAGATCCCGCGCCAAAGATTTGAAGCAGCGCGCACAGAATCCCGCTGGACGCGCAGCGGACGCGCGTCCAGTCGGGCGTCCACGGCGTAACAAATTGGCGGTTCAAGCAGTTTAAATAGGGAATTGGGGAAATTTTCAGGGGATCCCCAATCATTTTCCATCTGAGTTCATCTTAGGAAAATTCTCTCTCTAGAATTAGGTTAAAATCCTCTCCATACCACACTCAATTTCCAATCAATTTGCATTTCAACTAGCTAGAATTAGAGAGATCTTCACTTCAACTTTGGATTGCTCAAGCTTATGTCAAGATTCCTACTACATTCAAGTAACATTTCCAATTTCTAGCTCTTTAATTCAATTTCTAGCTTTTGATTTGTTTAGTTGTTTTGATCTTGAATTTTGTCTTTGATCTTGAATTGAGCTTTGATTTTTTATTCTAATTTTCTTCCTTGTGATCAATTGCAATGATGATTTTGATCCTTAGAATGATTGGCTAAAACTCCTTGTGGTTTGGATCTTTTGAACTTGTATATATCTCTTGAATGCTTAATGTCTTGGATTAAGGTTTGAATGATGCTTGATGGATGCTTGATAGTGTCTTGGAGTGTTAGTGTGGACTCTAGGCTAACTTGGCCGGTTACCTTAGGGAATTAGGGTAGAATCACTCACCTACGAGAGTAGGGAGTGTGTTAGACCTCTCCAACCACTTTTCTTTCCCACCTTTGAGAGAAGGGGGATTAGAAGACAAATAGAGCACACAAGGTGTTTGCTAATATGCCTCTTTGAACTTAGGTGTTATGAGAATAACCCTAGTGTGTAGAAGAGAGTCCTTCGACCATGAGAATGGCTTAGGTGTTTGTGTTTTTGTCTCAAGTATGTCCCTTAAGTATTGCCACACCGTAAACCTATAGGAAATCAAGAGTTTATGTACTTGTTAGATTGATCCGAACCCTCCTTCCAAATAGATTGTTCATTGCTCTTTTACCTTAGATTGTTTACCATAGTATGCCTTACACACCTACTTTTTTAGGATTAGCTTTCGAAAACGAAGAACTCTCGTGACTACTCCCTTGTCTACCGAACCCTTTCTACCATTCTTTTGAGAACGACACTCGGGAACTTTTTCCTGTTTTAACCCCTACTACTTTCCATCCACCGCTAAAATACAAACCTTCAGCAATCCTAGGGAAAATTCGCGCATTGCAGTCTCCACGCCGCTCCACACGCATGTGATCGTGCGTGGGAGGCTACTGGATTGTGGTCACGCACACTCACACGCGTGTGGAGGTCTTCTTGGGTCCTTCGGGGCTCCGGTTTTGCCTGGTTCGTTCCTTAAGCTCGGTTTTCGTTCCTAATGGTTCCCGGGACTCCTGTATCACCTCATTTAGGCTAAAAGTAGCTTTGCGTGTTGGTTAGTGAATTTAAAGCATATTTTATCATAATTTATTATGTAAGGATGCCAAAAACGTGACAAAACACCCTAATATGTACTCAAATTATGGGTATCTTGGAGGCTTATCAAGGAACATTAGGTGTTTATTAGTACTTTTCATTGTAAGGACAATGTCGATCCTGATGTGATTATGGAACTTTCGATTCTACAGTAGTGCTCCAATAATAATGAAGTAATGAACATCAAGTCCCAAAATGTTCTCATTATCATTTTTGAGTCTGAATGGCCTTTTATCTACTTTAAGATATTATTGGAGAACTGTTAGTGTGATAAGTCAATGGTACGTACTTATCCATATAAAATGTGTCAAAGACATTTTTCCAAAATAGACTAATTGGCGTATAAAATTCCTTCCGAGGAAATACTTGATCTGCAAGTATAGATAATACTTGGTTTTTCAAGTCCTTTTATTTCCAAAATTAATTTTTAGAATATGAGCTAATATCATTAAGCTCTTTATGATACTTATAACACCAACATAGGTTGAGATAATAAATAAAGAATTCTATTAGTAGCCCCTTTAATAAGTACCTAATGGTACATATTTATTTTTACATTTTCCTACCTCGGGAGGAAATTACTCAGTTAATTTTCTTTACTATTTGAAGTTAAGTAAAGCCTTTGTACTTCAACAACAAACATGTTGTAAGATTCGTGATTATTCATTTTGAGAATTATAAATTCATCAAAGATTTTTCAAGTTGAATCGCTATCTAGCTAGCCCCATACCAAAAAAAAAAAAAAAAGAAGAAGAAGAAGAAAACAGTATTAAAAATATTGGTGTACATGTGTATGTTTAACAGTATTGCAAAAATCCTGCCTAGGAGTCGATTAATCGTTGCCTAGCGTATCATTATAATTGATGGTCTAGGCGGCCAACTAGAGCGTTTAAGCGCCGCCTAATCGCCGCAAGATCTCCTAGGTGCTCACTAGACCTCTTAGGTAGCAACTAGACCGTCTAGTCGACCGATTAGTTATTTTTTTAAATAGGTTATTTCACTCAAAATGACATTATTTTGAGTAAAATAACCCCAAATTATTCAAACTGTAGATGTTTTTTAAGTTAATATATAATATTTTAGTATTAACTATTAAAGTATTAAATAGTTTATAATTATTAGTCTTTTTTTTTTTGAGAAAGTATAATTATATTAGTCTTAAAAAATTAAAATTTTAAATAAAAAAATTACACGGGTGTCGATTAATTGCCGCCTAGGCACCCCGGGCGCCCGATTGATGTTCTATTAATTAATCTTGAATAATTGTGAGTTTTTTTTTAATACTACTGACTCCATTATAATGCAGTATCTGTTCATAACTACTTTCTCAATTTATGAAGCACAAAGAATCATAACCTCCCACATAAAAGAAAAACTTTGGTGCCACTGGACCACAAGACCTTTCGCTTCAGTTTCGTTCATAATCATACTGTTTCAGCTTGACAGATCATATCAATTAAAATAATCTTTATTTTATTTGTAATCTAGATTGATTTGGACTTGAATACCTGCAACAGATTGCAATATCATAATAAAATATTGCGCACGTTAAAATAAAATAATTTCAAGGATAATATTAAAATTGGGATATGCTTTTTAATTAGGCTGTCTTTGCATATTCTTTGTAGCATTGGAACAGTGTGGAGAATAAATAATATATAAGTCGTTAAATATTGACAATGTATTCAAAGACTAAATAATTTATATATATATATATATATATATA
>NXFB01001083.1:0-27033 GCA_002525835.2 Ipomoea batatas
TAAAGAAGTTCATACTAGTTTTTAGAATAAAATTGAAAACAATAAACATTCAAATTTCATATTGTCGAACATCAATAATTGGTGTATGATCTTGGCCTAATGTAGTAAGTTCATTCTTAATCATGTTCATCAGTTCATGATATATTTTGTAAAGACAATGGTTCTTAGCGGGTTCTAAACGTGTCTGTGTAAACGGGTTCGTGTAAACGGGTTAACACGATAATATTAACGGGTTAAACGGGTTCTTAACAGGTTTAACGGGTTGACCTGTTAAGACACGAAAACATAACGGGTTCTTAACGGGTCAACCCGTTAACGACCCGGGACATGTTAAGGCTAAACACTAACCCGTTATTTTCGTGTCCGGTTTCGTGTCGTGTTAACGGGTCGTGTAGATAATTGCCAGGTCTACACACAATAATCATTGGTGTACGAGAGGGTCACAAAAAACTTTTGAGTTTTCTGCGACTCTTTCCAATGGAAGGGTTGCGGATTCTTTATTTTTATTTTTTTAAACGTGCATTCAAAGAAACAAAATAAAAAATAAATACAAAAACTTTAATTTGAAAGTAAAAATGGTGGAGCAGCGCCTCCCTTAGCAAAATGTTGAAAAGCTCGTATGCGAGATACTGCATTGGTTATTCTATGTTATTTCTTACAAGTAGATAGTTAAAAGATTGGAATTGCGTTGTTACTTGTTAGAAATGCCAATGTATTAGCACAGCCTCAAATTGGGTGGGGTATTTACAAAGAAGCACGGGTACGTATTTTAATGTAGTATTAGTTCATTGAAGTTGTTGTTTCTCATCTTTTGTGAACACCAGCTGAATTATATAACGAATTGAATGAGCAGCGATAGAAAGTGCGATATATGTCCTTTTATTTGTCTTTAAATTTCATATAGATAGAGGTGGTCTTAGAGGAATTTCTTAATAATGGTGTTCTCTAGATGTGATCATCATTGATCCCTCGCATGCTTTGCAGCTACAGTGTTGAGTGCCAATGTTTTACCGATAGTAATAATCATCAACAAAAATGGTAAAATAACAATGACCCTCATTAAATAGAATTGGGGACGACCTCAAAATGTATGTGTAAACCAAATCTAATACAACAGAATTAGACTTATTGACTCTTTCAAGTGAAAATCATGAGGATTCCTCTAGTTGATAGGCAATACAAAGAGAATGAAATGAACGTTATTTAAGGACTTAGACACTGGACAATTCATGACATAGTATATTGTGCAAAACTCTTCAATGAGGGCGACCATGGTAGGTTTGCCAAACTTTTAAAGGTGCTTTAATTTGGATGTAATGAATGTAACTTGATTTTGTATTGGAAGTTTGTATAATTACATAGAATTTAGTTGGTGCATGTTAAGATCTTTTACAACAAAAAAGGAGGGATGAAACTCAAAGAAAAATTATTATTAGTGGTGAAATATTTTACAGATAGGAAAGAGTTGAATAGGGTAGGAACATGCATGTAAGACATTTAGTAACTGTAGGACACATGAAGAAGAGGATATAGAAGTATGCCCAGCACTAGAAAATATTCAAACAAGTGTCATTACCAACTCGAATAGTGTAATTTCCTGTGTATTATTCTACTCTTTGCTACGATGAGGGATCTATAGTGGCATGATGGCTGGCACTAGTATCTTGGAACTAATTTTGAGAGAACGGTGCAAGAACTAGATCGTTGGAATAAGCCATGTGTGCTTGAGGATTGGGTGCCCTCGAATACCTCTTATTGCACTCTAAAGCAGCATGGCCAAATTATTTTAGATTTGGCACTTTAAAACATAGCTATGACTGTGAACATAGCCTTGGCCTCCTCTATATATGTCTATGACTACAACCACGGGGTTTCTGGTCAACTGGTTGCTTCGGTCTTGAGGCAGCAAATGGGCCATGTTGAGTGACAAGAGCTTCAGGTGGCTGTGGAGAAGTCGACAAAGAAACGTCGTTAGTATAGATGAATTGATGGACAGTGAGATAATCATTCAATTGATCAATCGTTACAAGTTCTTTTGTGATCAATGAAGAGACCATCACACGGTACTCAAGCCGGGGACCTTTAAACATGTACAGATTATGCTAGTTTATACCAATTGGTCACCGTCTATTGCAAGTAGTCCAATTAAAGCCTTGGCTTAGCCAAGATACTCACTTGTAGTGGAATCCTCTTGGTGCAAATTAAATACTCACATGAGGAGGACCCAAATGCAGATTCAATAGCTTGCCATAGGGCTTGGGATGTGGTATGTCCCACAGCAACATACATATAACTTCATCAAACAGAGATGAGATGATGAGATGGGAAAAATAGAGGAATCTTGACTATCCATTGAGATTTTGACCACTAAGAAAAGGAACAAGTGAGCATTTCAATCCAGAATAAATAATTGGAGGAGGAAAGTTTGAGGGGAATAAAGTAATGGACTGTTTGTAGAGTATTTATGGGGTGGATGGATTAGAGTGGATTGGTAGCCATGGATCATTTTGGTCTAAAGATTCCAGATGAGGATAAGAATTTCTATAGAGAATTTTATTATTGATCAATCGTATTTTCATAGTACATGAACGGATATTTTTATAGGGATATAAGAGATAACCCTAACTAGATCATGCCTGGTAAAAATAGAGTTACACTAACATTCACATATGGAGTATGAATCTTAAAGTTGATAAAATACAAAGTCCTAATAAGTAGAACCATTTTGAAAATTCTTAATGGTATTCCTCCAGATGTGATCATCATTGACCCCTCGCATGCTTGCAGCTACAGTGTTGAGTTCCAATGGTAAGCCGCCACACTTTTTTGCCAATTCTTTTGCAAGGTTTTCAATAGCATTGGTAAGTACAGTATGATCATCTTGTACTAAAATCTCCTTGAACAAATTCCAAGCTTCCTCCTCATTAAGAACATTAACTTTGAACAACTTTTGGCATCCGATCTTACGGCACACATCTAGTAGCCGAGTAGTTAAAATGAGCTTGTAACCCTTATCCCTAGGAGGGACACCCAATTTCTCCAAGAGAATGTTGTCCCACACGTTGTCCAATATGAGCACAACATTATTTCCCACTAAATGGTTGCGTAAAATAGCAGCCCTTTGCTCTTCATTCTCGTCATCAGAAATTATAATACCAGCAGTTTTGGCAATGTTATCTTGTAATTTTCTGATGTTAAAATCTTGAGAAACTGTAATCCAGTAAACATTAGCATGAGGGTTGTTTTCAAGGATTTGATTATATATATGTTTAACCAAGGTTGTCTTCCCAACACCTCTCGTTCCATACACCCCAATACTAGTAACATTTTCATCTTCCACCCATCCATATATTTCTTCTAAATTAAATTTAGACGTTGTCCCAGATAATTGATCAACATTGAGTTGATATACCATACTCACATTCAGTGTAAGTTCACTAATATTTCTGCCCTCATCTCTAAGCTTTTTAACTCTTTCTGTCATCCTTTCGAGTTGTTGTGCTTTTATTAACTTCCAGGCATTCTTCATTATTAATCCCTTACCTTGTATGCTTTCCTTGAATGTTTCAAAGTATTTTTTCAACTGCTCCACTTGCTGAAGCCAACTCTCGACTTCCCGTTTCCTCTTCCTTTGCCCTCCTCTTTCTATGTTCATCAACTCTACTTTTATGTCATTCGCTTGCTCGTAAAGTTGATCTACTTCAACGTTTAGTGTTTCCAAATTTTCATCAAAACCCATATATCCTCCAACCATTTTACTACCAAACGAGACTATATGCTCCATTTTGTCTTCTAAGAAAAAACAATGGCAAAAAATGAGTAATTTGAACACCTCTTTTTTGTCAATGGAAAAAATTTGTCAATGGCAAAAAACAATGGCAAAAATTTTTATATATAGTTTAATATAATAGAATTAAATTGGATAACACCTCTTTTTTGTCATTGTAATCGCCGTCTAAAATAACATTCAAATTATATGCATGTTGTTAACATATTATGTAATATCAGATAATAAATTATGTATCTACTACAATTAAAAAATTATATGCCTGCAGTCTAAAATAACATTCAAATTATATGCATGTTGTTAACATATTATGTAATATCAGATAATAAATTATGTATCTACTACAATTAAATAATTATATGCCTGCAGTTAATTAATATAGTATGTACATGCAATTAACATATAAAAGTAGATACAATTATACTATTGTATACTAATTGTAGTTAATATATGATGTACATTCAATTTCTTATTAGGTACATAATTTGCTAAGTGAAGATACATAATTTAATTTATTAATTGCAAATAACTAATTTAGTTTGTTAACCTCAAATAAATAATTTGAATCTCTTTCAAAAAAAATAATAAATAATTTGAATCTCGTTTTGGACCAAGGTCTACAATAATGCAATGTGGATGCTTGTTCATGGTATAATTTTCCTTAATTTGCATGCCTAATTGAAAACTAAAAATTTATCAGCTAGCTTGAAATATGTTAAATTCGTAGGAAACTGAGAAATATTAAAACACAAAAAGGGATATATGTATATATACTATAAGAAATATAGAATTATAGAAATTCATTATCCAATAATTAAAAATACTTTATAAGAAAAATAAAAATGAATAGTTAAAAGTGTACTATAAAAATGATAATAGTACGTGCATAGCAAAAATGTTAAGATTACACATTTCAAAGAGTAAAGTGCATGATCTAGACACCACAAGTGTTCTACGGAGTATATAATAGTTAAAAGTACACTATAAAAATAACAAAGTACATAAAAAGAAAGTAAAAAGTGCCCATTTCAAATAATAAAAGTAATTGGGACAAAAGTACACAATGAATTAATTAAATTAAATATATTTTGTATTACGGTGGAAAAACAACTATTAGGGTGGGTTTGGTTGAGATTTTTGGTATAAGGTATGGGTATCAAAATAATTTTTATTGTTTGATTGACAGGTTTTTAGAATGTTATTACTGAGTTTGAAATACCCATTATTTGAAAAATTCATATGCTTATTAATAAGGGTTTCATTTCTCTTTTTCATTTTTTCCTCAACTATTAATAATCATTCTCATTCTACCAAACATGCAAAATACTTTCACAGTTTCACTAAAACCTATTACCCTTACCAAGAATTTGATACCTATACCTATTCCGATTCCCATGTGCGAACCAAACACACCCTTAGTACTTTTTTTTTTTTAAAAAAAAAAAAACCCTAATTTAAATTGGCACTACTTGTTTTATGTGATTGAATCTTGAATGTTATTTTATAAATTAAAACTCTAAACTCTAAACCCTGATTTTTTTGCAATTGCAGACATTTTTATTGCTAAATAAAAACTGATTGTCTAATAGTAATTTGGGGGCAGTTCTAATTTCTCACCACTACAATATTTAACATCAATTCTTGAATAAAAGTCTATTTGGAATACGTTATTTTCAGATATAAGAACTTGTGATAATTAAATTGCTTGTAGCACTACAAATTATTTAATTAGAATCAAGAAGAATATAATAGTTATGATGCAACATGATAGTGGATGAGTCCAAAATACTATATATTAAGAAGCATAAATATAATTTCAAAATTTTGTATATATATTTTAAAATTGAAATTATTTCTATAAAATTGCTGTGACTTAAAGTTAGCCAATTTCAATGTTTTACTTCAATTTATTTTTAGAATGAAAAATAAGAAAATTTTGAAATTTAATGTTTCAGATCGAACAAAATACGGAGCATTTGCTGCAGAGAAAAACTAAGACTTGTTTAATTAACTTCATTTTTATCATAG
The DNA here is from genome assembly GCA_002525835.2 of Ipomoea batatas. Taxonomy (NCBI): domain Eukaryota; kingdom Viridiplantae; phylum Streptophyta; class Magnoliopsida; order Solanales; family Convolvulaceae; genus Ipomoea; species Ipomoea batatas. The sequence goes on from NXFB01001083.1 coordinate 5,816, forward strand.
TAGTTACAATAACATACTTTGTGTAAACATAAAAAATTCATCGACTTATTCAAGAAAATAGATGCATACCTGCAATGCAACAGCTATAATTTGTGTTTAGAAACTTCAAACTTAGCGGTAGCTTACAAACAATGAAGATTGAAGAAGCCAGAAGCCTATCTGCACAGAGAGAGAGAAATTCACAACCATACATGCCAAAGTCAAGAGAGAAATTCAATGGAAGGAATAAAGAAACTTCATGGAACCCCACCTAAAGTTATTTGCTGTTTCTGTACAATTTCTGTTGTCTTATATGTGAACAGTCACAACTTAATTTTATCTATTTTCTGGGCTGCTGCATATACTTTATACGGTATTATTAAAGTTTAATTGTTTTTTTTTTGATAATTATATCTTATATATTTAAAATATTATTCGATTTTTACTTCTTTAATTCCTTACGTATTAAATAATCATTAATTTAGTTCCTCAAGTGTTAACTAACTGATTTTTTTTAATCTTATAATTAATAAATACATATCATGTAATAGACTCATATACTTTAATTTTGAGAAATTTTCTTCAAATTTTTTTTTAGAAATTAATTAAGTATAACAATTGTCATTGTTGGGGTGTGCATGTAAATGTCTAAATTGACTAGAAAAATTATAGGAATAAGGTTCAAATTGGCCACTGAACGTAACCTGAAAGTGCTATTAGGTCACTGAACAAAAAAAAGTGTTGTCTATGTGCATTTTTCTTGTAGTGAGCAGGTTACCATCCATTTCATTAGGTTACTTGCCTACGTGGACGGTGAGTTGACATTTTAAAATAATTTTTAATAATAAACTTTAAAAATTTAAATTAAAAATTTAAAAATTAAATTAAAAAAAACGTCGGGGTGGCCACCGACTACTTTGAACAACCAACTGCTACTGTTGTATCCCCGGCCTCCATTGTCGGATTTATCTCTCCTTCCTACAACGTACGGATAGTAGCAGTGATCTCCGGCTACTAATGACGTTTGGCTGGCGACTCTGGTTCACCAGGCAAAGCAACGAAGATGTTGACGGCGAGGGGGAGCAGGTGACGATCAAGATCTGCGGCAGTGGCCGACGACGTTGCGTTCCAAGCTTCAAGATTATTGTTTTTTCAGTTGTTTTATGACAGAAGTTGACTTTCGATAAATAATAATAATAATAATAATAATAATAATAATAATAATAATAATAATAAAATTTGATTCATCCACATGTTTCTGTGGCAAGGGTATTATTAAGGGGGAAGGAGGGGGGCCGCCGGTTTTTTTTTTTTTTTTAATTTTAATTTTAATAATTTATTATTAAAAATATTTTAGAATGCCAACTCACCATCTCACATAATAAGTAGGTAACCTGATAAAATGGATGGTAACCTGCTATTAGGTGAAATTGCATACATTTGGAGTGTCCAATGGCCTAATTGCACTTTATTTTAGTTCAGTGGCCTAATTGCACTTTCAGGTTACGTTCAGTGGTCAATTTGAACCTTATTCCTTAAAACTTTAAGATCCAATGAATTCAATGAGAAATTTCATTGAAGGAGCAAAGAAACTTCAAGGAAATACCTAAGGAGAGATTTGATAAAAGAAATAAATATTTTGATCTAAATAAACTTTTATCAATAACAACACAATAAAAATTCAATTAGAATAAACGTAATGTTACATAATATTTTGCATTCCATCCTTAAATGAGTTGAAAAGAATGCTAATAAAGACCTTGTATTTAAGTAATATATGTATAAATTTTTAATAAAAAATTTTGATATTGATTATTAATTAAAAACGTATAAAAAAAGATATTAAAAATAAGTTATTAATTAAACTTTTAAAAATATAAAATTAGTCTGCTAAAGAAATATGTAGATGGAAAGAGTACAATTTGAGTAGATACTTCTCCCAAAAGGTTGAACCCCAACCCCAAGGGCTACACCTTTGCTCACAGGATGTAAATCATGATAACTCAACTGAACACAAGGGCCGCTAGATCTTTGCTTACTGCACACAAGGAGCCCCTCTCACTTTAAGAGGTTGCTGTCACACTGTTGCTGGTGATACTCGATCCCTGATCTCTTCTCCCAAATTTTATCCCTGTGACCAGTACAGTTGAACTATCCATGCACACATTTTGAGTAGATACTTGAGGCTAGTGTCCGGTGGATTCCAAATTATTTGAAGTGAATTATTGTACCTAAAGAAAGTCATAGGGATTGGATAAGAATCCAATGCCACATATCCATTTGGAAGACCAAGACTTGTCTAAGCTAAGTCTATGCCTGTCTTTAATCTTTCATTTGTAAAACTGTCCTTGATTATCATAATTAAATGTATGTAATTTATTGCTATTTTTATATGAGTAATGTTATTTGCCGTTTAAAAAATTTCATCAAATCTTTCTCTTCTTAGATTACATTTTTTAATTAAACAACTAAGGGTGTGTTTGTTTCAAACATTGAAATCGAAATTGTAATGGAATAATAAAGTACTTGGTAATGGTAATGTGTTTAAGTAGACACTAGCATAAAAACACTAATCCGCAACCCTTGTACAAGAGATTCCGCGACACCAAACCTTGTACAAGGGTTGTGTGGGGTCACTGAAAACTTTGAGCTTTCCGCGACCCTTTTTGTTGGAAGGTTGGTGGATTTTTTTTTTTATTTTTTTATTTTTTTTTTAAGCGTATAGTGACCATGTAATGAGAGGAGCCTTTTGAAATTAGATGGATCACCACCAAAATGCTTAATTTATCTGTTTGCAGAAAATACAAAATACAAGAGGTATAATTCCGTAAATTCTTAATTCATCTGTTTGCAGAAAGTACAAATTAAAATACTACAAATCTGATATATAAACACTAAAATGCATCATTCCCCGAGAATACTTCAAACACTAAAATGCACCTATACTACTATTACTACTACCTATATCTTCTTCTTCATCCCCAACTCCTCCTATTACCACTTGTAGTTGGCGCTAGTCTCTCACATCAAGCATCTCGAGGTTTTTGTGATTTTGCAATAACTCATGTGGCAACAACTTCTTTATACTATCACATTTGGAGATAGAGAGGTGTCTGAGGGAAGAGAATGTGCAATTAGCTGGAAGAATTACATCTTCTCCCTTACACACACTTATTAAATTTGGCAGCTTACTGAAATGCAACTTCATAAGACTCTTAAATGGGGTGGCACCAGTAAGTGTTGGTTGCTGCATTTTCTGTTATTTGTTCCCTATTCAAATCCACTCTACTTCCTCGCAATCATCTACTTTTAGTTCTCTCAGATTACTCATTGATTAGAAATAGTCTGCTATGCACCATTCAGCCCTACACAGTATCTAATTTCTAAATAACTAATGTTTGCAGGAAGCTGCAAAACTAATTTAATTTCATGACCACCTGGCCTCAGCTCTTTCCCCTTTAAAACTGATTCCCTACCTAGAAGTACACATTCTTCATTTTACTGTCCAAGTCAGTGTAATCCCCCTAGCCTACAGATATGTGGAAGCATTCCCAGGTATTCTTTTAAGCCAACAACAAGAAAGTTTCAGGTATTCTTTTAAGCCACCAATTTCTATTCAAAATCAAGGTTGATTGAAAGGTTATGGCATATAGGGGGGAAAAGCCATCTTGAATTTCTTTCATTTCACTTCTCATCAACTTTGAAAAATATTTTTCATCTAATTCTACGGCACACTTCTAGTGAGCAAAAAGTTATAAATAACTGGCATCCTTCAATCCCATGAGGGTTACCCAATTTCTCAAAGCAAATGCACTCCTACACCAAGTGTTGCTGTAAAATAGTAGCTATTTGCTTTTCATTCTCATCAACAAATATAAGCCCGACAATGTTTGTGATATCATCTTGCAACTTTTTTATGCCAGAATCTTGAGAAACTGTAACCCAGTAAACTTCAACTTGAGGCATTCTTTGGAGAATTTAATTATGTATATGCATTACCAAGGTCATCTTCCCAACACCTCCCATCCCATACACACCCGTGCTCGAGACTTTATCATCCTCTAACCATCCGTATAATATCTCTAAATTATCATTAGATATTTATCCATATAACTGAGAGACAACTGGTTAATAAGTTGATTTAATTGTGTTTCAAGATCTTCCACACTTTCATTCAAACCCACACATCCCTTAATGCCTTCAATTATTGTAGGAATTGCAGCCGATAGATATTGCTTGCCAAAAAAAAGAAAAAAAAAACAGAAGAGTATTTTGATATGCATATTATAGATACCATTTACTTTTTTATTTTGGAAAAACAAGTTTCCAATTAAATTTCCAAGATAAAAAAAGAAAAAACAATTGAGATACCCATTTGTTATACCTTCATTGAATGTTCCAAACTCGTTTTTCATCCCTTCTACTTGTTCAACCCAACCCTCCACTTCCAATTTCCTCTTCTTTTTCCCTCTTTAATTTGTGCCAAGTTGGTGAATCTTGTTTTTATGTCTTTTGTAATAACACAAACAATTGAATTAGAATCTAGAAAAATATACTAGTCATAATATAATAGGATAATCCATATATAATACTTTTCAAGAAATAGTTTTCAACAGAGTAATATTTATAAAAAAAACAAAAAAAAAGTAATACTCTGTACTTCTCAATTAAAAACTAATATTCTTTAAAAAGTTTATTATGTGTGATGAGTTTTCGTACATATATGCACAAAAAGAAACATTTTTACAAAATATAATTAATAATCCTTTTAATAAACCAGTTTGCGAACCATTAACTCATACAATCCATATAAAGAACCGCAAAACTGACGTGCATGTTTATCATTTTAAGTAAAATGTATTTTATCTTTGAATTTATGATTTTGTTATTTGTTAATAGTATTATTTCATGAAGAAAATTGAGTTGACATGTGTTCTCTATATATAAAGGACCATGTGGAATATTTTTTTTAAAAAATAAATCACTAATATTCTTTTCAAATTTACCTTCTTTTTTTTTTTAAAGGAAAAACTTAATTCATTAAATCAAACGCAAGACAATCAACAAGGAAAACAGGGGGTGTCAAACCACTCCCCGCAACCTGACTCAAAATTGGCCTCCCTAGCAACACTATGAGGGCGCAATTCGCAGATCGCTTAACAAACCCGAATTCGACATCACTAATCTGGGATGTCAATTCTTTAATATCATCCACAATCAAACCAAAAGAATTATAAAAAGAAGTACTAGACAATGCGTTAAATAAAAGTAAAGAATCAGTTTCAACATCCACGCTATCCATACCGGTGTCCTTCAACCAGCTTAACGCTTCACGCATGCTAATAGCCTCGACCTCCTTCACATCAAATAAGCCCGCTACCTGCTTATTTTTTGCCGCGAGAAAACGGCCATCTTCGTCCCTTAGAACCCAACCTAGTCCCATCATATTTGTGCAGACATCAAGAGCAACATTTGTATTTAATTTTAATCTACCACATGCTGGTTTGCTCCATTTTATTGCGTGACGATGCAGACAAGACTGATTAGGCATGTCATTAGCATTTCTCCAACTTGCCAATAAGGAAGCTGCATGATGAACAACCAAATTAGCATCAAAAGGAATTCCATTCCAAATGCTATCATTTCTGCTATTCCACAACCCCCAACAGGTCATTACTAAACTGTCTAACTTCTCATCATTCAGAATCTGGAGGCACTCAAAAAACCAACTAGACAAAGTAGAGTTTTGAGTAAACCCTACCATGATCCCCAGCTTAGACCAGAGCTTCTTCACCTCATTACAACAGCCAAACAAATGAGCTGCACTTTCGGCCACAGACCTACACATATGACAAAGAATTTCACATTGAACATGCCTGGCCAATAAAGCATCACGAGTAGGGAGAAAAGAAGAGATTAGTTGCCAACAGAAAGTCTTGACCTTCGGCGGAACATGCAAAGCCCACAGTTTATTCCACGGGCGATCATCATCCGCATGAGAAGACAACCTATGATAGCAAGATTTAACCGTGTAAACTCCTTTATGATCCCAATGCCAAGCCCAGCCATCCGGTGGTCTCCGTCTACTGATAGGAATTTTAGAGATTAGACATGCATCCCTTGGATCAAAAATATCATTAACACATTTCATATCCCAGTACGTACCTTGAGTATTCATTAGAGACGATACTGGAGCGTAGAAAACAGATTCATGCAGCACTGTTTGGACATAGGGATTACTATCATCGGGTAGCCAAGCATCAGTACCAATGATCGTACTTTGACCATCTCCTACGCACCGCCGACACCCATCACGCAAAACCTCCTGAACCGCTAGCATGCCTCTCCAAATATATGATGGATTACTACCCTCCATTGCTTCCAAGTAGGAAGAATTCGGGAAATAACGAGCCTTATATACCCGAGCGACCAATGAGTCCGGCTTTGTAAATAACCTCCATGCTTGTTTGCCTAATAATGCTAGATTCATCTCGTGAAGTAGTCTGAAGCCCATACCACCCCTAGACTTAGGGGCGCATAAACCATTCCAACTCCTCCACCGGATCCCTTTACCGCCGTTCCCAACCGTACCCGTCCACCAGTACTCATTCATAATAGTCTCAATATCCTTGCAAAGCCCAATAGGAAGAAGAAAGACCATTATAGCAAAAACCGGCATGGTTTGAATTACATTTTTGAGCAACACTTCTCGTCCTGCACGAGATAGAAACTTTGATTCCAGCTCCGTATTCGGCGGGTTAGAATACGTTCCTTAATAAAGCCAAGGATCTCTTTTTTCCTTCTTCCCACAAGTGAAGGTAACCCTAGATACTTCCCAGCTGTATTGCCCTCCTTCACACCTAGCGTAAGGACCACAGTATCCCTACTAGCCTGACCAACATTAGAGCTGAAACATACTACAGATTTGTCAAAATTAATACGTTGGCCAGAGGATGCAGAATAAGTGTCAAGAACTGACTTCATAACCGAACTCTCATAGGGATTTGCTTTGAAGAAAAGAAAGCAGTCATCTGCAAATAATAAGTGGGAAATTGGGGGAGCACCCTTCGACACACGAACACCATGCAAAAGTCCCGATCCCATATGCTTGTCAATAAGAGCACTCAATCCCTCGGCTACAAGTAGAAAGAGATACGGTGATAAAGGATCGCCCTGACGGATGCCTCTCTCCGGTATGATCGGTCCCAACTGTTGTTGTTCATGGAGAATATGGTATTTAACCGAAGATACCGACTCCATCAATATATCAACCCAATGGCGTGCAAACCCCATTTTCAACAAAACTGCTTCCACAAACTTCCACTCCACTCTATCGTAAGCCTTGCTCATATTTCAAAGCCACCACCCCTTCCCGGCCTTGAGTTTTCCGTTTCAAATAGTGGTGAACTTCATAGGCTAGCATAATATTATCACTGATTAATCTCCCCGGCACAAAAGCACTTTGGGCTGGCGAAATAATTCCATCAAGCATGGATTTAAGCCTATCCGCACACACCTTAGCTGCCATCTTGTACAATACATTACATAGCGCAATGGGTCGTAAATCCATCATACATTCCGGTTTCGCCTTTTTAGGGATCAACACGATAAACGTGTCATTTGCCTTGACCGGTAACGTAGCAGATTCCATGAATAATTTACAAAAGCTGGTTACCTCACCTCCTAAAATATCCCAGAAGTGTTGGTAAAAGCCCGGACTGAGACCATCCGGTCCTGGAGACTTGTCGGGGTGCATTTGAAACAATGCCACACGCACCTCCTCAGAGCTTATAGGTCGGAGTAACAAAGCATTATCCTGATGCGACACCTTAGGCTGAATACAATCAAGAACACTCTCCATATCGCCCTGATCAGACTGAAACAGGTTCACAAAGTAATTCATCATCACCTGCCCCATCTCGGCCTCATCCTCAACCCAACTGCCAGCCTCATTTTTCAACCGTTGGATCCTATTTCTGCGTTTCCTGGCCTTAAGGGAATTATGGAAGAATTTACTATTAGTGTCACCACCTTTATACCAATATTCCTTAGCTCTCTACCTCCAAAAAATATGTTGTTGCTCAAGGAGAAACAACAGCTCCTTCTCCTCACGGGAATACTCAAGCATACTGTTAGAATCCCGCCTGCTACGTAAACACTCCAAGCGACGCTTGCATGCATCAATTTTACGTTTATAGTCTTTGTTATAATCACGACCCCAACGCCAGATATCCTTACCACAGCATTCCACTCGAGTAATAATATCCAATCCCCTCGTTCGATCCCAACTCTGCGTAACAATCTCTCGGCATTTATCCTCCCGTAACCACATGTTATCGAAGCAGAATCTCTTTCGCTTAACACGCCATCGTAAGGTTTCCGGTATCAAAAACAGTGGTAAATGGTCGCTATACGGGCATAGGAGTGAAGACGCCCGAACACCATCAAATAAAGACAACCATGAATCAGAAGTAAGAATCCTGTCCAACTTCTCCTCAACCATATTTGCCGTACCCCGTGAGCGTTCCCACGTGAACTGGTGGCCTTCGAAGGGTATCTCAACGAGACCACAGTCCGCCACAGCATCCTTAAAGCCCGAAATCAACCACTCTGGGTGCGGAAGCCGACCCCGCTTATCTGCCTGATCAAGGAGATCATTGAAATCTCCCATAATCAACCATGGCAAAGTAGACTGTGCTGCTAGTGTTCGCAACAATTGCCAGGACTCCCTCCTCCTGTGTCTCTCCGGGAAGCCATAGTACCCGGTAAACCTCCACAATGGTCTACCCACATCCAAAGCTATTGATACATCAATATGATTGCTTGAATACCCTATAACATCCACCGAAATCGAGTCGAACCATAACAAGGCTAATCCGCCCTTATGGCCAACTGCATCGACCACAAACATACTATCAAAACCGAGTTGCACACGAACCATCTCCATCCTCCTCTTGTCCACAAAAGTTTCCATCAAAAACACTACCTTCGGCCTCTTATCACGGACTAAATCCGCAAGGACACGAACTGCCGTCGGGTTGCCAAGCCCCCGGCAATCACTACAAGAAAAACAACTTTTAGTGACAAAAAATTAGTGACGGGTAGAAAAACCCCTCACTAAATGTATTATTTTCATAATTTTTGTGACGGTTAAAAATTACTCTAGCTAAAAGTTTATAATTTTGTGACGGAATTTTAATTTTATATTTATTTTAAAACTATACTCTCACTATTGGTAGGAATGATGTTGTTACTCTCACTATTGAGTCTACAAATTATTTCACTGAAATTTGATTCCCACCAAAACTTGGTTTTTGGGCGCCCGGCCAAATCTAGTCTGCTTCTGAAAGAAATTTGAAACCCTAAACTCTGTCTAGTCTACAACTTTTCACTTCCTCCATTGACAATGCTGACAAATCCAACGAAGGACAACGAACCTGCTGCCGATGAGGGCTCCGCCTCCCCTGCGACAGCCGCCGACGAGGGCTCTGCCTCCCCTGCGATAGCCGGCGACCAGTTCGCCCACCGCAGGTAAGTGTTTCTTATTATCTTATTTTCTATTTTTTTGGATGTCTATCTGCTGACGAATCTGCTGCCGCGGGTTTAGTCTTCTGTCATTGACATCTGGTCGGATTTCTTCTAAGCTAATTGATCTCGGCTTGAGATAACCCGACCCGTATATTGGCGGGGCAACAGATATGGCTCCGCGAATCTCACGAGCATTTGATGTTTGCAGCCATGGCGGACTCCCATTTTCTCCTTGCCCGATCGTATCTTGATGGTCTGAGCCTCCATTCTGCGAACCAATCGTGCCATTTAGTTACAGAGTATTATTTATTTATTTATTACAGTTGCAGTTTCTCAAGCTCTATATTTGGATTGGTTTGGTGATTTCTATGTTGAGGGTTTATGTCAACTCTTGAAAGAGGTAATGAGTTTCTAAGGATGGTTGCTCCCTCTCTTTGTTGTTCAATTAAGCCAATGATATCTCCAATTTTCCCTACAAAGTATGGGAAATGATATACTCAACAACCTTTGTTGGTTAAAGATGACGATGATGGATGGATGGATAGATGATACTTCTTATTCAACCTCATGTTCTTCAGTGTGTTGTAGACTTGAAGTGTAATATGGAAAATGAGATGGATGGAGTATTGACAACTGAGGTAAACGGACCCTTAATTTCTATATTTTAATTCTGGCATGATTAGTGAATCTGCCCTTAAACCATATAAATGAGGCTGTGATGATTATCTTTGTTGTGAAATAAAAGTTACAGAGTATTATTTATTTATTTATTTATTTATTATAGTTGCAGTTTCTCAAGCTCTATATTTGGATTGGTTTGGTAATTTCTATGTTGAGGGTTTATGTGAACTTTATATCTTGGCGTGGTAGGTTTTTTTCTTGCAGCCATGGCAGGTTTAGCCTTCTTTTATTATTGATAGAGAAAAGATGAACCTGAGCCGGCCTCATTTACTTTGTATTTTTGTCATGGGTTCAATTCTTGCTAACACTCTTTTAATAGAGCTTGTTTTACAGAGTCTTCCTAGTGTTATTACATCCTAGTTTCATACTTATTTACAGCTAATCATGTAGTATTACTTGAAAGAAATAAGTTAAACTAATGATTGATGGGAGAGGAATAATGATTTATGATTAATGGATTAGCTGCTGCCTAGGTTGTGAGGTGCACAGTGAGTATGATTAGAGGAAGTGTTTCTCTTCAACAAACTCCTGGCATGGGCTGTCTTTTATGGTGATCAGGTAAGAAATAATTTTATCATTTCTCATCTATAGTTTTATTTTATTTTTCAAGTCTGTGGGATGGGATTGGATTTTCTTGAATGCTAGTGGATACAGGCAGTGAGGACTTGGCTAGTAGAATGGAAAAGATTAGTCTTTGTGGAGGATTCTCTGAACAGGAATATGTGGGAACAGGAATATGTGGGAATTGTTGACCTGTTCCATGAGAGAATCACTGGTGAACAAAGCAAATTGTACAAGACTCAATCAAGGGTATCACTCTTTCATTAAGGTCAGTGCAATCATGATTTCTTTAAGAGAAAACCAGTAAGAAATGTTAGTTGCTCGTATCTCTGGTTATGCTAATTCTGTTCTGCTCCAATTGCTGCAAATTTTGCAGGATTTTCAGTGATTTGTAGATGTGCAATTGTAGATTATTCTTATTGCAATCTGTATTATCATTATATGATTATTATTATTCTTAATATACAATTTTTGTTTAATCATATCCCATAGTAGATGTCACCCTTCTCCTTGCTCTGTTACATATATTGATATATCATTTGATGAATTCTAAGCCTGGAAATTCTATGTCTTAAGATTATACTAAAACATTTTTGGGGTTTTATTGGCAGTCACAGACAAAGGCTTGTGATTCCGAAGCTGGAAGTGAGATGATAAGCAGGGGTTTGAGCGCACCACTATTCTTGCAAGTCTTGAGGCAAAATTAGTTCAAATGCAAAAGACTTGAGCCAATAGATACATTACTATATATGACTATTTGTTATAATTAGTTTCTTTGTTTTTAGTCTTTACAAAGTTGTGTGAAACATTTCATTTTGGTAGTGATGATAAAGTTTTTTTTTTAATATATTGATGAGTTTACTTTGATTGCATTATTGTTAAAATTATAGTACTAATACAATATCTATAGTTACAGTATAATGTCGATCAAAAAATGTATTATAAAAATTAATATTTAATAAACAACAACAATATATACAAATAAAAAATAAAAAATTAATATTTAATAACAAAATATATTAATATTAATGACGGGATTTTCCATCATTAAAAGAATATATGAGAGGAAATTATACTAGTGAATTGTTGTATTAGTGACGGAATTCTTTGTCACAAAAAGATCATTTTAATGACGGTAAATATACTATCACTATATGTTCACTAACGATGGTATCATATCCCGTCATTAATTGTTTTTATCTACGGAAGATATAACGACGGTCCGCGACGGTAAATTTCCCGTCATTAAAAGTCTTTTATGATGGTTTTTGAACTTTTAGTGACGGTTTTACCTCTCACGAATGGACAGTTTTCTTGTAGTGAATTCCAAGACAGGAAACTCATAATCCTAGGCGGGCTTGCACAGCAAGTCCCGCCTCCGATCCGTTTTTTGGCACCATCACTTAACAATCCATTGCTGTAAGGTCCGCATTCTAAGCCAACCCACTCTCATCAGCTCTTTTCCTTTTTTGCTCTCCCATTACTACTGCCGGGATAGATTCATTAACTAGAACCATCGCTGTAGATGCAATAGTCCCATGCAGAGGCATATCACCCTTACCCAAATCATCCGTACGTGCAGAACTCTCAATGACATACATAGCAGGCGATCGCCACAACTGCCTGTCCACATTAGATTCTGGTGTAACCCAACTAAGTCCAGCCGAAGGAACAACACGCCTTCCGCCAGCACGCATATACGCACCGAAAGGCTTTTCCGCCTTAGGGTCAACAGCGTGATTAAACTTAGGGCAATACCTATCACCATGACCAATCACACCACATAAAAAGCAAAATGTGGGTAATCGCTCATAGCGAAAGTCGATGATCGCCCAAGATCCAGCGTCCCTCTTCAACTTCATCTGCTTCTTCAAAGGTTTAGTAATATCTATTGACACCCTGACACGGTAGAACAACCGCATCGAGCCATCAAAGTTCCTTTCATCAGTGTTCACCAACGAACCCAAGAAAGACCCTATAGCACCCACAACGACTTCAGAACGGAAACCTACAGGAAGCCCGTGAATCTGAACCCAGAATTCCGCTTGTTGGAGCACCATCTGCTCCGGATCAACGCCCACTGGGAGTCTGGGACCCTCTGCATTACCTTTTAAAAAATTGGTAAGTTAGAACCATCTTAAATAATTAAAAGGAGCAAAGGATAAATTAGAAAAAAGTAAAAAGTTAGATATGTTTAAATTTTAAAAATTGACATTATTTTTAAATTAAAAAAAATAAGACAAATAAATTGGGAGTGCTGAGTATTTGTTAACTTTAAGAAAAGATGTAAAATTATAAATATTTTGTACATTTTTTATTAAATGTGGGTTTTTATTGAATAAATATTTATTAACTTAAAAAAAAAAAAAGAAGATGTAAAAAAAAAACATAGATAAAATATTTAAATCTTATAAGATACATACCCAATCATCTATTTACTTTTAACATCTAATAATATAGTATAAATGAGAATATTGATAAATAGTTATTGTTGTAGTTATGATTGAATGAGTTACTCTACCTTTAAAAAGAACTATGTAGCTCTAATTTATAGCATGGATTGATAAATTTAATATTTAATTATTTATTAAAACATTTTTATACTCATTTGATTTTATAGATGCATACGCATTTGGAAGAAATTGATGACAAATGCACCAAATATTCAGTGAAATATTATTTGTATAGATTGGAGATAAATAAGAAATTACCATTTGATATAAGAAATTAATTTTGGCAAGTCATAGATATCCAACACCTCAAGACTCTTAAATGCAAGTGCATTTTCTTTCAAAATTCACTCTACTTCCTTGCAATCATATGTACCTGTAATTCTCTCAGATTACTAGTTGATTGGAAATAGTATGCTAAGCACGCATTCAACCCTTTACAGTATTCAATTTCTAAATAACAAATGTTTGCATGAACTTTAATTTCATGGCCTTTTTCCCCTCTAAACATTCCATGTCTTGAGGCAATTCCCTAATTCCCTTACAACCTTCAATATTTAACACCCTCAATGCTCTCAGCTTCTCCATTGCTGGCAAACAACTAATCTTTTCACAATTTTGAAGAAATAATCCACAAAGATTCTCCAAATTTGAGATTGAATTGGGAAGACACTCTAGCTTAGGGTTATTGAAGATGTGTCATGTCCAACAAGAAAGATTCTGGGATTCTTTGAAGTTGCAGGGTATCCCACTAATAACTTTGCAAAATCAAGGTTGAAAGGTTTTGACATCTAGGGGAAAAGCCATCTGGAATTTCTTTTATTTTACTTCTCATATAAAAATTCACTTCAATTCAGGGGTCCAATGCCGCTCCCCTGGAATTTCAATGAGGTTAGATTTGACCATGATGAACTTCTCTGAGATCCTTAAAGCCATATCTCTCATTAGATCATGCATCTTAACATACCCTTCTCCCATACAACATTCTCCCCCTTCCAATAAAAAAAGTCTACTAGTTTGTTCAACATGGAATGACTGATGAAGTAATTCCTAAAGCTAGGGGCTTTCTTGTCTTTATACTTTATTAGTTAGTTACAACCATTGAGTTAGTGATCATATAAATAAGAGCTGATGCTCTTGTTCTGCTGTATTCTACACTTTTCCAGTCAATAAAGCTTACTCCAGTGATTTTCAAAAAAAAAAAGCTTACTTCAGTTCTTCTTCTTTCCAGTATTCTTCTTTTTCCTTTTCTGTTAAGCAAGATCTGAGTAAATCATCATGGTATCAGAGCTTCGCCGGAGTTACGCCGCAGCGATCATAATGAAGAATGTAGACGGCGACGGAATTTCAACTAGACAAACAACAATTGTGAAAATGTCAAAATTGCAAGTGTGATAATGTCAAAATTGCAAATATTGCAATTTTGGTGTCAGGCTTGCAACACCATTCAAGGACAATTTTTTATTAATAATAATAATATTTGTATTTTTTTTAATTATTATTAATATTTTATTGATAAAAATAAACTTTTTACTAAAGTGATGTAAATGTGTGATCACTTTTGAAAGATGAGAGAGAATTGTATAGATCAAGAGTGAATAGCAAATGAAAGTGGGAGAAGATTGCATGGGTGAAGATAGCCTTACCAATTTAGCTTTAAAATTTTCCCTTAACTTGGTTGTTGTGGTTGACTATATGACTAAATGTTAGACTTCATAATTTTGAACATAATTTACTAACATCATATGAAAATAAAATAAAAAGTATGCTAGTGTTTGACGTTATCATGTATCGATTCTTCACAAAATTATTGAAAATCCAGTAAAAAGAGGATTAAGACAAATGAGATGAAATAGAAAAATTACGGGAGGTGGTGGGTTCGAACCTCGCAATATGGACTCTTGTGCTTCAACAGGTTGAGAAAATAGTTATGAACAGATACTGCATTGTAATAGAGTTAGTAGTATTCAAAAAAAAATAAAATTATTTCAAATATATTGTAGTATAACATTATAAAACTATAAGTTATATTAAATTATCAATCAAATATGAAACAATTAATTAAGCCATTAAGGGAAAAAGTTTTAAAAGATTTATAAGAAATAATCATATTAATTAAATTTGACATTAAAGAAATATACAGCTGGAAAATAAGAGTACAACTTGAGTAAATAATTGAGGCAAGGGCCTAACTTTTGAGAAAATATGCACCTGTTAAAAATAAGTAGTACTATAATTACTATAACTTCAAAATGTCCTGCTCACAAAATTCTACATATTATTTGAATTACATAAATAACTAAAAAGTACTTTCACATTAAAAAAAATCCATATTTGACATCTTTGTATCTATGGACATAAAAAATCCATACTAGACTGTCAATCACCGATGTCTGGCCTGAGAACAACAACCGTTCATGCTCCAGAGCTCAAGTAATGACACTAGATCGAACAACAACTCAACGGGGGAACAGCCGTAATGGTTCTGGGTATCAGACAGGCTGTTTGAACCACTTGAGAAAAGCTAGTCAATACTTTCTGAATCTGGTTTCTTGCTTCATCTCTTTCCCTCATCTCCTCCCTGGATTCAACCTTCAACCTCTGCACTTCAAGAGTTGTATACATAAGCTTATTTTCAACTCATCAATAGATTGCCAAATTACCAAAATCAAGCACTCAAGAATATAATCAGTCAACAACTTATGTAAAATCCAATGAAAAAATAATACTGCCATAACATAAGCCAATTAATTATCTCCAGTATGAATTGATGAACATATAATAGTATAGTGTTCAAGGAATGAAACGTGAATCCATATTGTAACTAAAACAGTTTGCATCTTGCACTATTTATAAAGCAATGTTAGAGAATACATGGATTCTAAGAAAATAAAGTAGTCATATATAAATTCTTTATGAACTAGAGAGAAGTTTCAAATGGAATAAGGAAATATTTATAAGTTACCTATACCGAAGCAATATGGTCACAAGAACCTTCAGTAGGAGCTCTTGTAACACCCCACTTTTTCCACTACCGAAAATACGAGTATAAATTTTTTTTTTTTTTACAACAGCGGAAGCTTAAACAACAACTAAAAGGAAAAAGGGGTGTTATGCCACGTTCGAGTATCTCTCTTATACTCAAACGCACAGGCAAAACCTACTACCAAAATTACTATTACAATGGTGGAATTCCTACTGGTACAATAAAATCTTTATACAACGATTCACTCTCATGCCAAGTGCCATGCCAAATATTTCCTGCAAAACACTTATGGTAGAAACAAAGTCAGCACGACGACTGGTAAGACATACTCTACCCCGTAAAACATTTTGCACATAGCACTTTGGAGCACATATATTTCCACATAATAAATTTAACCCCTTAATATATTCTTAATCTCATCAATATAAATCATCTTTAAAACTTCCTTAGTTTCATATCAGCAAGCGTGAGGCCTACAACCTCGGGCCATGGCACTCCAGCCCTCCCGTAGGGCTCCTTATTCCAACCCCGGGCCATGGCATTTAAGCCCTCCCGTAGGTCCCTCCCCTTATTCCAACCCCGGGCCATGGCATTTAAGCCCTCCCGTAGGTCCCCATCTCAACAATAACGACGAATAGACTTCGCCCTGCAATATGAATAATCNCTTAAGCCTCCCGCAGGTCAATCATCTCAACAACCCCGGGCCGTGGCAATTAAGCCTCCCGCAGGTCAATCATCTCAACAACCTCGGGCCGTGGCAATTAAGCCTCCCGCAGGTCAATCTTGTAAACAACCGCTGGGCTATGGCAATTAAGCCCTCCCGTGGGTTAATCGAGTCCTCCACAACTTACCTTAGAAACTAAGGTTTTGAAAACATGATCCTTCCTTCAGTTTTCCTTCAAAAATAAGGTTTTGACAACCTATTTACCAAAATAGCATACGTTCTTCAACGTAAGTTTTTATAAACATTTTTGGATACACTTCATATTCATGTCTCATACTTGAAGTCAATCTAACTCCTTTACCAAGTCCAAAAGTTTCCTTTTCCTATTCAAGCACTTTGATAGTATCCTTATTACCATTCAATCTATTCATCTAGTCATTAAAGCTTAATAACAATCATCAGTCCTTAATCACTACAACTTCCATCATCATCAACACCAAGTCATAAAACCTTAATAACTATCATTAGTCCTTAATCACTACAACTTCAACCATCATCAACACCAAGTCATAAAACCTTAATAACTATCATCATAATCATAGCTTATGTCTATACCCTTCATATTCATAATCACCAATTAATCATAGCTTATATCTATAACCTCCATATCCATAATCACCAATTAATCATAGCTTATATTTATAACCTGTATGTCCATAATAATCTCTTAGGATCATTACAACCCTATCATCTCCATAATTATTATGAGTATACATATGTAAGTATATCCATATTTTTCAACACAAGGCTCATAAATCCCTATATCAACTATCAATCATCAAATCTTAAGTGACAAAACCAACTTAAGGGATTTCTTACCTTCTAAGTAGCTTCTAAAACCGTAGAAAATATTGTGATCCTCTCCTCCAAATTTCCACCGAAGATCCTAAATAATTTCCACCATAATAACAATATTTTCAAGAATTCTTAACTTACAATTAAGTTCTAGGAAAGGATTCCAGGGAAGAAAACAAGGCTTTTAACCGAACAAAGATGGAATTTTACCGAATAGATGATGATCTTGTGAAGAAATTTGGCTATGAAGCTCCTTGAACACAAGGATGAAGATGAATTT
Source organism: Ipomoea batatas (assembly GCA_002525835.2). Taxonomy (NCBI): domain Eukaryota; kingdom Viridiplantae; phylum Streptophyta; class Magnoliopsida; order Solanales; family Convolvulaceae; genus Ipomoea; species Ipomoea batatas. The sequence continues at coordinate 23,800 of NXFB01001083.1, forward strand.
CTCTCTCTCTTTTCCTCTCAATATTTCGAAAATGGGAGTGGAATGGGAAGAATGGAAGATCAAAGCTCTATTTATAGCAACTCAATAAGGGAAGAAACTTGGAGACCAAGCTACATTGTTTCTTATAAAGCAAGATATAAGAAACTTGGGGATCAAGTTTCTATTTAGATCATCTCCAAAAATTATTTTAATATTAGCATGTGGCTAGAAGGAATGACACTTGTCACAATGCTATGGTAAATCTTGAAGAATAAGACTTCCCTTGCCAGTTAGGGGATAAATAAGATAAAGTTACGGTAGAAAATAATTTAGCGACAATAGGGTGGCTGCCTCGGTTCTAGAAGAGACAAAATAAAATTAAAACATAGATGATATCAGTCAAATAATTTGTATCAAATTGAAGAATATAATGCATGTGCTGGCAGAAAGAAATTGGCAGAACACTGGATCCGGATTAAAAATATTATTGGGAGTATTTGGTAAGGTATTTTGATACCATTTTCTTCAAATATGTAGTTAAGCAAGTCTAGAACCTACATATAAAATTTCATAGAAATCTAAGGAGTAGAAGTATGGTTTTCGAATTTTTTTCCAGAACTAGTCCAGAGAGAAAAATTCTGGACAGCACACTGCCAAGGGCAAAAACGTAATTTTCTGTGTTTACTCAAATATCCAAATGACCAAAACTGTTTAAGGATATCAAGTACTATAGGTTGGGGTTCTAAAATAAAATTTTTAGGTAAAACGGAGTTCGGGAAGTATGTTTACCGGATAAATCTTTCGGACTGCGCCGAGTTGAAATTTTCTGAAAAATGAATAGTTAGAAACATTTTTGGCTAAAAATCATTTTGTAACAAAAATGGTGAATATATTTTGGGGTGTCAAAGGTGATTGATTGAGTTTTGCATATGGATGAAGTGTATGTTATTGCTCATATTATCTTGGAAATGTGCTCAAATGATGTGTGACATTTTGAATCCTTGAGATGTTTCTAGAGGTTAACTCTGTACACCCTATGAACTTGCATAGAGCCCAAGTAGGTTTATATTTGATTGCGTGCTTGCATGAATTCTATCATTCCTTTTGGACCTCGATATCTTGGATCCTTCGAATTGGGAGTGTGAACAAGTGGGGGCCATAGAAAAGCTTAATTTGGCAATACCTAAAATTGAACAAATCTTGGTATGCCATGGGAAAAAGTGAGATTTGGTGAGCTTTGTGTGATTCCCTACTGCCTAGAAAAAAGGCATGAAGGGTTGAAATGAAGAAAGAAAGAAAACGTCAAAAGAAAAAAGAAAAGAGTTAAAAAAGACAAAAGGCCACCCCATTGAGAGGAAAAATAAGAGGGAAGCTGTCTTGCTGCTAGGACTTCAGTCATTGCACCATCTTCGAAAAATGTAGAGCTCTACATGAAGTCGGTTGTCCCAATGACCTTATCCTAGAAGATGAGAAGAAAGAGAGGATGTGAGCCACTCCGCTAGGATTCGAGCACCAATCGCACTATCTTCAAAAAAGCGTGGAACTCCACGTGAAGTCTGGTCGCCCGATGACGCTATTCTAGGGGGTTGGGAAGAAAAGAGAGTCACGCTAAGCTAAAATGCATGGAAAGGCCCATGTCATACCCTCACTTTACTTTACGTGTTGGGTCTTTTGGGCCAGTTTCTGGGCGAGCTTGCTTACATCGTTCCCACCAGTCGTCTCGGCTTAGTAAGCCGTTGAGGATTAGATAATTAGAACCAAAATCCCTTTGCTTGATTGGCTTAAAAATTGTGTGTGAGAGGTGTGTCCCCTTTTTATACGTTGTAACCTTTTAGGGGTTTTTGTCTTCCTAAACATCTCATAAATTGGCTATGTCACATATTGTTTGTGAGACATTTGCTTGATAATAGAAAGGATGTCATTAATTTGATTCTTATGCATAACTTTGCATTGAATTGCCATTTGATTGTTAAGTATCTTCTGAGCTACACTTTGGCACTTATGTTTTGATTTGACTGATAGCTTGCATGAGGACAAATAAGTATAAAGTGTGGAAACTTTTGATAAGTGCCAAAATGTGCTACTTTTATGGGGTGTTTAAGTGATCTTAATTGCATAAATTGAGTCCTTTTGCAATGTATTGTGTGCTTAATTGATATATTTTCATACAAATAATATTTTGGGGACCAATATTGAATATTGTAGGAAATTGAGTGGTTTGAAAGAAATTTAGAGCAAGAATAAGGGCATAATAGTCAATTGCCGCAATGATTTGTCACGCGTACACTGGTGTGTTCATGATTTTCCAGAAGTATAAATTGAGCTTGGTGGCAGGATTTTAGCATAAATTTTTAGAAATTTTCATTCTTTCATTTCTTGATTTTCCAGAGTTCTTAGCTTAGCTTAGATATTTTCTCTCTCTAAATTAGACCTAGATTCAACTAGTCACTTTCTATTCTACAATTCTTAGTGTAAGAAGAGATANTGGGTGACCTAAGAGTGGCATTCGACTTTCAGACAACGGAGGAAGCAGTCCAGCATCTCTCGGATTACGAGTTGGACAAGCAGATGTTCTGGGACAAAATCCGATTGGAAACTGCACCGCAACGAGCATCCTCTGCCCTCCGCAAGTTCCATCTCAAGGAGAGGTATGCTCTAGCTGCCGATTTGATTATGAAGTTTATCCTCGGCAAAGTGTCTGGAACCGACGAAATCAATCTGGACATTCTCAAAGTCCTCCATGCCATCTGGAACAACACCAAACTGAACTGGGCACAGATCATCTTCGACTCCTTACTACAGCAAGTGCAAAGCTCAGTCTCAAGTGCCAACCAATTGATCAGTAAAAAGGTTGGTTTTGGTTTTGTTGTTCAGTATATTTTAGAATTGAAGGGCTTAGAATTGAGGGAAGGGCGAGAGATTCATCGAAATACCTATATGGGTAGGACGAAATCTCAAGCTCCGAAGGGTAAAAGTGCTAAGGATGCACCATCTCCCTCCAAGCCGAAAGCTAAGGGCAAAAGGAAAGCCCAGCCAGAGAGTGTTAACTCTGATGATGAACCCTTAGGTAATCTGATTAAGAGGGTTCAATTGACAAATAGGGCCAAGAGAGCCAAGAAAGTTTCTGATAGTCAGGTTCGAGAAGTAGCTCCTGTTATGATTCAAGTACCGTTCGAAGACAGGGCTCAAGCCCAGGGGGAATCTCAGGCTACTCTGGTCATTGAGATTGAGAGAGTGCCCCCTACCAGGTCTCTA
>NXFB01001084.1:0-11454 GCA_002525835.2 Ipomoea batatas
TCAAATCTCGGACCTCGCTTGTAATCCTTGAAGCTATTTTTGGGTGTCTATTTCTGCTGCCTTTGTTTGGATGGTGACTACCTCTGGCGACATGGATTTAGTTTGGACGCCGACAACTTGGTGACGGGTCTCGGGTGACGGTCGGAGGACGGCATGGTGACGCGGCGACGGCGGCTTCGGCTGGATAGGAGCCAACTGTGGACATAACGGCGGGCAGTGAAGCAGAAATTGCTCGCATCGGCAGGACTGGTTCGTGCCGGTTCTTCTTGGCGGCCACAACAGTGGGTGGATTTGGCTTGTGTCGGCGGCGGTCATTCTCTCTGGCTCGACAACCATGAAAACGTGACCATGTTGCAGCAGGGTTCTGTGCCTTCATCTGTCGCAGCAGTGGTGGCGGCTCTATCGAGGAAGAGATTGACAATGGTGGACGCTGTATGACTGAGATGATGGCGGAGAGCTGTATTTTCCGGTAAGCTGTGAGTTGTCATAGTGATGAGGATGGTGAGTATCATCCTGTTGATTAGAGAAACATGGCATTTCGTCGCGTTCCCCACAGACGGCGCCAATGATGGCGTGCGAATGTAAACGGGGGTACGGATTTACACCACGTGTTGTTTGATTGTGTATAATGTAGTGTATGGAGTGTGTATGAATGCAGGGAGAAGGGGAAAGGAAGCCATGACTTCCTTCTTGGAGAGGAAGAGCCAAGAAATCAAAGAGAGAGAGAGTTGAGTGAGGAATGGATTCAGAATGCCATTACAGTGGAGGGTAGGTCCTTTATATAGAAATAGGACCTGACCCATCAAGATTATAATATTACATTTGACCCTTAACAATTTCTAAGGGACACCCGACCTTTTAGGGTACAATAATACACGGACTATACACATTGTATTTCTACAGTAGTCCCTGGGGGTATTTACCCATCACTAAGTATTAGAAAAGAGATATATATAAATCACCAACACATAAAGGAAGGCATGCACAAATGGGCAACACATTCTTAGCATATTAAAAATACATTTGTGTATAGTACATGTACCAAGCAAGTATAAAAGGAAAGGGAAATAAGCCAAGAACAAAGATCAAGGTTGTTAGTCTGTATTGCACTACTGTATGCATTCGATAGCAAGATTTTACCACCTATTCAACTAGGAAATAAGGAGCAAGGATTAAGGCTGTTAGTCACCTCTTTATTACACAGATAAATTTTTCCTTTTATTTAGGCATTTACCAAGCTGCATGATACTTTTATATGTCTGACCATTTGTATTTTTGTGTAAGCTATTGTCTTTCAAGTTGCATAGATACAGATATTGTTTTGCCAGTTAACTTGAAATAAGATGTTGAGCTTTGATCATGTGTATATGGCAGTTACCTAAATACAGTACCCTAGCTTGTCGATAGGCACCAGGAAACTGTAGCCGTAGTGTATGAGGAGGTCAGTAGATCAGAGAGCGTCGTGGATGAGTAGTCGATGACGTAGCAGGCGCCATAGGTGACGTCGCCAAGGACGAAACAGTGGGCCGCGAAAGTGAATGTAGTGAGGATATCGACGATGACGAGGGAGTACCATGAGGAGGCCCTCCGGGAACTGCAAAGCGACACGCTTTGCCCCCATGGAGCGGATGCGCCAAACACACTTGTGATCTCGAAGTTGTAGTTGGCTGGGAGGAGGGAGATGGCGGCGTTGAGAGACACATCATTTAGTATGGAGTCCGAGATTTGGTTCTTCACGAAATGCTTAGGACGTGGCAATGCCTTCGGCAGCGACGATGACCTCCGTAGAAGTTGAGTTTTCACAGTTGGTTAGCAGAATACTCTTGGCGTATAGAGAGGAGAACGACAAGTATTATAAACAGAGTATGTGAAAAGACGGGTTTACCCCTCCACTTGATGTCCATTTAACCAGCTTTTGACGGGAGGACTAACGCTGGAACAAAATCAATAGTCAAGTGTCTTTTTCGTCTAAATTAAAAGACAAGGACCAATTTTAGAAAATCAACATAGTCGGGGGACTATTGCTGGAATTAACTCTTTAATTAATAACATTGCCTCCCTGAAACCAAATTGGATAAATTCGCCATCCCAATTTCCTTCTTCAGTTTGAGAAATGTTTCTGTCTTCAATGGTTTTGTAAAAATATCAGCAACTTGGCATTCACTTGCACAATACTCAATGTTGATTTGTTTTTCAGCTACAAACTCCCTGATCTTGTGATACTTGATATCAATGTGTTTGCTGCGACCATGAAAAACAGGATTTTTGGACAACGAAATGGCAGACTTGTTGTCACAAAAAATTGTTGTAGGTGCCTCCTGCTTCTGTTGCAAAAACTCCAAAATTCTTCTAAGCCAAATTGCTTGAGTGGCACAGTTTGCTGCTGCAATGTTTTCTGCTTCTNCCCCCAACGCACACGCTTATAGGAAATGGATCAAATGAGAACATACACCCAAGAGAGAAATAGAAACTCATCGTAGCCGTCCATCTAGATAGATCTAACGAATCAGAAACACTTAAAAAAAATCATATTTTGTAAATAAATGATTGCTGAAGAGCAAGTAAATTATGTTAGAACTGCAAGTAACAGTTTCATAAAGTACACCTAAGTGCAAGTAAATTTATTAAAAGTGCAACAAATAATGTACACCGAGCAATAATATTAAGCACACCTAAAGTTAACATTAGTTACACTGAACATTATCAGTGCAGCAATGTGAAACCCGTTATCTTTAAGTGTACCAAAATGTGAAAAGCTAAATTACTTGCACTATTAAATGTAATTGGTTGCACTTTTAGGTGATTTAATTTTACTTACACACTTGCATATCTTACTTACATTTTTAACACAATTTACTTGCACCCAGAGTTTCAGTTATTTAAAAAAATTCCATCGCATTTTTTTTAAAAACTACATCTAATCCATTAATCTTTTCAGATTGACAGTTCAAATTAGTTCCTATTTCTTTCCTGTTCCCCCGTTCTCACTAGAGTGTTTCCAGTATATATATATATATATATATATATATATATATATATATATATATATATATATATCTAAAAACATAATAAGTCTCAATCCAGGTTATACCCCTGGTTTATGTCCGTTTTTTCCGTTAATTTTTGTTGTACCTTATGCTATAAAAGTTGTACTACATAATTTTTTGGACAGAAATATCCCTACCGTTATAACTTCTGTTATCTTTTCACATTATAATTACCATGCACATGCATACACAATATTTTTTCTAACATTCTTCAATGGTAAGTTTTTTTTTGAATACTATTGACCCTGTTACATGTAATATCTGTCCATATACTTTCTCAACCTACTGAAGTAAGAATTATATTATTGAAGTAAGAATTATAGAAATGATAAATTATTAAATATAACTATGGTAATATATATATATATATATATATATATATAAGGGTTCAGGTGCGGTGAAGGGTTTCCGTGCAGTTGTGCAGTGATCTATTCTTTTTTAAAAAAAATTAAATTGATGCACATTAAACTTCTAATCTACGCACCTTAAGCTGGATTAACATAACCAAATTCTCACCACATATTTTTTTAACGTTGTTAATCTTGGCAAGATCCATGACTCTCCTCTCATCGCATAACCGCACCTAAACACACACCGCGCACATACATCTATGTATGTATGTATATATACACACACATACATACTCACTCCGTCCCATTTTATGTGTCTTGGTTCGGTTAACCAGACTTGACTAAAGTTATTTTTAATTCAAATTTTAATAATATTAAGTTTAGTATTAATATACAAAATTTATATATTTAGAAACTACTTAAAAGTACTATTAAACACAAAAAAATTAAATTTAAAAATATGTAAAAAAAAATAATAAAGAAAATAAGAAATAGTTGATTTGAACAATAAATAGTAGGTAGGACAGATAAAATAGGACAAGGGAGTATATATATATATGTGTGTGTGTGTGTGAGAACTCATATTCCTTTTTTTAATGTGAGACTATAGTTTTTAGAAACTAGGATTAGAAATCCAGCTACCAACACAAATAATGCGATGAATTNGATTAAAGTGTCACCCTGCACCATGAACTATATTGGATTATTCATGCTGCACCTTAAACTTTCATAAGGTCTATTTCGATATACAAACCATTAATTTTTTTTTCATCTAGCAATTTTTACAGGTTACCTACAAGTTATAAGTAATCTATGCTGACTTGGACTTTTTTTTTTCTTCTTTTTGTTTTGAAATTTTTTTTTTTTTTTTGTTTTCTTCTAAACCTTCTCCAGCCCAACAACCGGTACCGAAACTGTAAAATTAAAAAAAAATCTTATATTTAGGCATTTAGCTACTCGCAGTAGCTAAATATATACTAAAAAAAATTATATTTAGCTATTGCCAGTAGGCAGTAGCCAAAATAATAATAATAATAATTTATAATATGTTTTTTATAATAACAAAACATATTATATATAACTATATATACCAAAAAAAAATTCATGTTGAACCGGAACTGGAACCTTTATATAAGGTTCCGGTTTTGATTTGTGTAACCTTGAAACTGTGAACCGGCGGTTCGGAACCGGAACGAACCGCGATCACCCCTAGGCAGGTCGTCGATGGGCTCGGCGCACGCTGCCGCAAGGGAGGGGAGGAGCAGTCAATTGTGGAGGGGCTGTGGTGATTTGGTCTTGTGAGCACTGGTCCGGCTGAAGGCACAGGGGAGGGACACGTGAGGCGTTGATTTTTGGGGTTTACTTAAAAATTTTGGGTTGACTTAAAAAGAAGATATACATAAGCTAATTACCTGTGCCATATATGTCATCATAGTAACCTGGTAACCTGTGAAAAATGCTAGATGAAAAAAAAATTAACGATTTGTGTATCGAAATGGACGTTATGAAAGTTCAAAGTGCGGCATGAATAATCCAATATAGTTCATGGTGCGGAATGGCATTTTAGCCTAAAATGTTTATACTATTGCACATATACACTTCTATACTTAATTTCCAAATCAAGAACCAACATATGTACAATATTATTTTTTTAAAATCATAGTTCTAATTAATTTAGAATAAAATTATTGTCGAACTTCATTTTGAAAAAAAAAAAAAATATCTCAATATTTGTTTGCGAGGATTGGTATGTTTTGGTTATGCATGTATATAGGGAGCATAATAGAGTTGATGATAGGTTGGCAAAGAAAGTTCTTTAGTGTTCCCGGGGCATGAGGTTCATGCCTCAATCGGGGATTAAGATCCTTGGGCTTCTTAACGATGACTTTATAGGTGTGCTTTTGTCTCGAATAGTTAACATGAATAATTAGTTGGGGGTAAATAACTAAAATGGTCCCTTGACTATGTCATAATTCACAAATTAGTTATTGATTATCAATTTTACCAATTAAGTCCTCAACTAATCAATTTTACTCAATAATTCACAAATCAATCCTTCATTGAGGACCTTATTGAGTAAGAATTGAATAGTTAAGGACTTTATTGAGTAAAAATTAAATAGTTGAGGATCTTATTGAGTAAGAATTAAATAATTAAGGACTTAATTTGCTAAACTTGATAGTCAATGACCAAATTGTGAATTTCGCTATAGTTGAATGACCATTTTAGGTATTAACTCATTAGTTATGGTTTCCCCTCCATTAGATTTTAAAAATAAAGAAATTAACAAATTTCAAACAAGCTAAGCGTGCAGTGCAATGTTATTGCAACAATTGATAATCACAAATGGGGAGCTGAATGTGGTTGAACAAATTATAAAGTGAAGATGATGGTATCGTACACATATCTGCAGTATGTTGTGTACGCTAATTGTAGATATGTTAGAGTCAGACCAACCTACTTGGAATTATTTTAGCAGGTCAAACCGGTGAGAATATGTACACATGCAAGTGAGCATTGCATGTGTACCAGCAGTCCTGCGACTCCTGCCACCATTTGTTTTTCATTTTTTTATTCACTATATTACATTTTTTCTTATTAATAAAATATGAAATATAAGCTCTAAACTTTTTGTTGAAATTATAATAGCAATTAAGTTTTCGTATATATAAAAGTTTCAGAAATACACGTAATTAAACTATGTAAAAAGGTGTAATTAGATTGGAACTTTTAATTTATAACTTTCTTTTAAATACTCATGATTCTTTATAAGGTAGTATATGTTATATATTATCTCAAACATTTTTAGTCTAGAGAATCTATAAGTCTCTACCATAAGGTTCGAATCTATGACTACTCATTTCGAATGGTAACCGAAATGTCATTGCACTACATGGTAGTTGGAAATTTATTACTTTTTTATTATTGATTTATGCAATGTCAACATTTTTAAATTGATATGAACACTAAATTGGCACCTTCTAATCTCCCTTCACATTGATAAACTGTAAAAATAAATAGAACATGTTAAATAGAAAATAAAAGGTTGAAATTTTGGATGAAGACATCTAAAAACAACATTACTATTAAAATGAGCTTAACTCGTCAAGTTAGGCTTGTTCCATTACATAATAAGATGGGGTACGGTAGGTCGAAGATTTAGAGACCATGTCTCTTAGTGGGGCTGGCTTGGGTAATTCGGAAGTTGTCTTAGGTAAGTTATGGGCTCATTAACTTGCCAAAATATTTTTTAAAATAAATTAACTAAAATACATATATTATTGATATTTTGATATTTCTTAATGATAATGGACATGGAAAAGAGAAGAATATAAATGAAGTAATGGTTCATGAATTTTAAATTTTTGAAAATTTTGTATTAAGTGTGTTCGAAATTATTAAACTTTGTATTTGTTTTGCATTGTATTATTTGGAATAATTATTGAATTTAGAAATTGTATTAAACTATTAATATTTGTTTAAACTATATCATCTAATTTAATTAAACAAAAAAGGTCAAATTGGTCCCTAAGTAAACCAGATAGTGCAATTAGGTCTTACATACATACATACATACATACATACATACATACATACATACATACATACATACATATATATATATATATAAATCTGTTCAAATGTGGCCGCACCTTCCCGTGCAGCCATGCGGTTTACACCACTCAATGTTAAGAAATGCACAACAATGAAAATGCATAAAACCACCTCATAACTCCCCTGTTTCTAATTGTGCATTTCTTAACACTATGTGATGTATTTTTTTTCATACGTAGTGGTGTGTTTTTGGTGATGTGTACCTAATAGTGCATATTTGTGTGGTGTATTTCTTAATATTGAGTGGTGCATTTCTTAACATTGAGTGGTGTAAACCGCACCGACCTCACGGGAAGGCGCGGCCACACCTGATTATAACCCTATATATATACTAGCTTTTTCACGCGCATTGTGCGAATAGGATAATATCCAATGTTTATTTTTAAATAATAACTTCAAAGTATATCAATACAAAATTATATATGAGATGTTCATGCATATATAATTGAATGTTGCATTTGTTTATTTAAATTCGTAATTCAAAGTATATGAATGCAAGATAATATATGAGAGGTTGATTATAATTGCCACTAAAATAAGTGTTGTAATTTTGTAAAAATGATAGTCTAAAAATGATAGTATAAATAAATACTATTTTTGGTAATAAACATTTATACATTTTAAATCATATTAATAAAGAAATACAATTTACCTTTAAAGTAAACAACTGTGATGTAGTCCAAAAAATATTACAGGGTAGTTTCCCGCTTCAATTTATTGGGTTATTTGAATGTGTTCTTTGTCAACAAATCCTCCCCAAGTAGTTAATATGATTTGCCTCAAATTATTTTTAAAAAAATTTTCTATATTATTAATAGAATACTTGGTAAATAAACGTATAACATCAATTTTTTGATAATGAATACATTTTTTTTAATAAAGGCATGGTAAATATTGAATTCTAAATTAAAGAAATGTATATATATTATTTTTTGTTGTAGCTGCTAATTTATTTAATTTAATAAGAGTAATAGAGTATGGTACTTACTTTTCAATAATATTCTCTAAGATATTCGTAATATATGTTTAACAATTATGCCAACTTTGATTAAGATGGGGTTCGGACCTTTCTTCTAGAAATTAATGGGTAAGTTAAAAGTTAACGGAACATTCCGTTACTAAAGTTTATACTAACGGAATGTGGAGTTATTTAAGGGAAGAAAATAATATAATAGAAGGTAAAGAAGGTAAATCATATAAAAAAATTACTAAAATCAAAATAATATGAATCATTCGTTTAAGTAAATAACTACCACCATCATTTTTTTCTTCCAATTAGAGCCTAACTTTATTTGCTCTTATTAAAATTGTATATATATATATATATATATGGTAGAGTTCAGGTGTGGCTTGGTCATTAGGTGTGGTCGTGTGGCCTATTTTTNATATATATATATATATATAGTTTATTGTTTGCAATGTTTTATTATTGGTATGTTACTAATAAGATTATGTGCTTATGTATAATCAATTATGTAATGTTTAATGTTTGATGAATTATGTTTTATGTGAGTTATGTATAAATTATTTTAATTATTTTTTTATGTACAAATAACAAAATTTTTAAAAGGGAGTAATAAACTAACAATTTAAAAAAAAAAAAAAAAAATTGGCGGGGGCCCGCCAGGCCCGCGGGCCTTAGGCGGGGCGGGGCGGGCCACCAAAAGTCAAGCCCGCCAAGGGGCGGGCTTTTTTGGCCCGCCCCGTTTAGGCCCGTGGCCCGCCGGGCTTAGGCCCGTTTAGGCCCGCGAGCCCGTATTGACAGCTCTAATTGTTGGGTGAGCAGGTTTACTAGTGAATTTCCTCCTAGACAATAGGATAAGAGTATAGTAGAGGGATTACCCACCATTAAACCATTATTCTGTCTATTTATTTTATGCAGCTTACTATATTCAGGGTCGAATTTTAAGCTGTGCAAGCTGGGCTACAGCACAGGACCCCAAATTTTAGAGGGCCCAATATTTAGTTTTTACCTAACTAGTTAAGACATTAAAAAAATAAAAAGTTTGCAATCAATATTAAAAGATTCTAAATGGAGAAATGGTAAAAATGCAAGTTTATTGTAATTCATACTCCTCTAAAAATCAGCCCTGACTATATTATATTTACCATAACCTAAATCACTTTGCACAACTTATCACTCTCTAATTTTTTAAAACCAACTTATGTTGCATAATAGTGTTTGATGACCAAATTATTTTCCTTCGACTGTCTACTTAAGTCTTCAACGTAACCTTGATCCTTCCATAGTGTTCAAAATTTAAATTATTCATTCAACTTTTTAGAAACATCTCAATTAAAGCGATTAAATTTAAATTAAAAGTATATTCACTCCTCTCTCACACTCCCTCGCCCTCCTCTTCCCTCTAGACTTTAATCATCCAATCGGAGCCATCAGATAAATTAAACACATGACCTAATGCAAGTGGTAGTGATCCTTTATTAAATAAGTGGTATAGCAACCAAGGAAAATCTACAAAAAATGCGGTGTAGAAAGAGATGGTTGCAAGCGGGTACATGAACTTCGTTAGCCTAGGGAAGAAGACATTGCCCACCAATGGGTATAAATATAATAAACACCAAGAAGCTCGTTTGGAGGATATCACATTCCAAAACACTTATAGTGTTTTGGCCTTGTGTGTGTATGTGTATATCATGCAATTACATGAATGCCCAAAGAGGAAAAAAAAAAAAAAGTAGTAAAATTATAAAGAGAAAAGAGCAATACAAATAATTGATACATCATACTTAAAAAAAAATTGTAAAATCTAAAAGAATTTGTAAATACTTAAGAACATAAGCATAATATACAAATTATTATATTTAAAAGTGTTGTTTAAGGACGTTAACAACTTATAGGGAAAAGAGAAAAAAAATAATGAAAAAGTCAAAAAGAATTTGTACAAGTAAACACAATATACAAGTTAACACAACAATAAATTATACAAACATATATATTTTCTATTCCAAATAGAACTTACCAAGTTGCCCTTGGCTTTTTTTTTTTTTATAATTTTAAATATACAAAGTTTCAAATTTGTTATACCATGGATCTGGGTTCATATTATATTGTGAACCATAATACAAAAATTATGTACCTTCAGTTAACATATTCTGTACCTACAGTTAATAGTTTCTGTATACAAAATGTATCAACTACAGATACAGAATCTGAAGGTTATTTTTAGATCAGGTCTACAATGCAAAGTAGATCCTAGTTCATGGTATAATTTGTCGTCATTGCATTGGGTGCATCTTAAGAAAAATAAAAGTATTAGATATTTTGATAAGAGTTTATTACCGAAATGATCCCTCGACTATTGCAAAATTACTAATTTGGTCCTCGACAATTTTTCTTGCCCAATTAGGTCCTTCGACTTTGAAAATTTTAACCAATTTGGTCCTCCGTTTATTTTGGTGTTAAATAACCGTTAAATCGAGACCAAATTGATAATTTTGCTATAGTCAAGGGACCATTTCGGTAATTAATTTTGACTGAAATGGTCCCTTGACTATAATGAAATTACCAATTTGATCCCGATTTAACGCAAATCAAATGGTAAAATAATTAGAGGACCAAATTGGTTAAATTTTTCAAAGTCAAGGGACCTAATTGGGTAAGAAAAATTGTCGATGACCAAATTGATAATTTCGCAATAGTCGAGAACCATTTCGGTAATAAACTCTTTTGATAATATCAAGTAATTAAAAAAAAGTGGAAAAAAAAAGTGATTTGTTGTAAAATTGCGCCATATATTCCCTTTTAGGCATGGCTGCATCTGAGATAACGTTAAGAGATGGATGGAGACGGATGGAGAAGGAGCTATCCCTATCCATCTTCTGGATTTGTACATTATTGTCTGTGGAACTCTTGGCTATCTCAAATTCCATTTTTTTTAATCCCCTCTTAGCTCGTTGGCTCTTTGGCCTCTATGGCCTGCCTGCATGTTACGTTGCTAGCTAGCTGCACTGCTAGCTTAATGCATGGCCACAGTGTACTCATCTCAAATGGCCCAACCCCCCTTTTCTGCACAGATTCCTTTCTGCTTTTCCTGAGACGTTGCCAAAACACGGACAAAAAGTTCCTTCACATCTTCTGCTCCCACCCGCCCTATCTAGCTGTGAGTGAACTTTGAGCGGTAACAATAAGATTATTGAAATGATATGATAACCCACTCCATTTCGTCTAACCGCATGCACCCTTCAAAATACACTATTCCTTTCGTTCCCTTAGCTATAATCGCAAGATGTCTTAATTGTTGGGCAGAGGCCGGTAAAGACTAAGTCTAACATCATGTGATTAAGAGTGTTAGGCGGATCAAGTCCAGCACCTGGTTCTTAAAAATGTGATGACAGTTTATAAATTAAAGAAATAAAGTTGCACCGTCTTCGTTATTGACTATAACTTTTGACTTAAAGCATGACCATCAGTGGTTTATGTC
>NXFB01001084.1:11619-21770 GCA_002525835.2 Ipomoea batatas
GGTCCATGCAATAATGATTGGAGAAAAATGGGGAGCTTCTGCAAAGATGGGGTTCTTGGATGACAGGTAGGGTTGGGAAGCAAGGGTTGCTGTGTGCGTTTCAGGCCCACTCGGGCCGCCTGACACAACTGATTTTATATATTTTTTAAAATGTCAGATTTATTTTATTTTTTTCATCCTCATTTTTTCTTTTCTAATCACACTAACAAAAATTTCTCAAAAATGGCGAAAAAACTCTATTGATAAGGATGTTCTTTTAGTAGTAATAAGTACTTAATCTAACAACTGATATCAAAGTCGGCATGTTATAATTTTTGGCGTAGTGTTAAGTGTTTCGTGCAAACATGTAGTACACGCGGNATTTAAAATAAAAAGCTAAAAATTTTTTTTATACAAAAAATAATTGTTTATACATTTGGTTTTTGCGCGGGGTGTGTTACCTGCTTAATAATTTTTTTGGGACTTCATTGTTTTTTTTTTTTTTTTCAGTTTAAAAGTCTCAATGAAAATCTTTTAATTTAGGGAATTCAATTGTATTATCGTTTTATTTCAGGCTTATTTGACCATTTTTCTTATACTATTTGATATACATGCTGTGGTTTCAAATGACAAGGTGAATAAATACTTAATTTGCTATGTAATAATGAACATAAGCAGCAAACGAGCAATTCAACATTGTTTGTGACTGAACTCATATGAGGTTTATTATTGATAATAAACTGATACAAATGCCTCGATTATATTTGTCTTACTTATTGCATTAGTTATATGCCTTACTTACTATTCATTAGTCAAACTAACTCTTTCTTCTTTATTTATTTTTACTTATTTTTAAATTTGTTTTTTTTTTTTGTATTTAATACGGAGTAGTACTTTTAATGTAGTCTCTAAATATATAACTTTTGTATACTAATATTAAATTTAATATATTATGAAAAATTGAACTTAAAATAACTTTAGTCAAGCCTCGTTAACCGAACAGGACACATAAAATGAAACGGGGAGTAATTAAACAAATGTGTAAAGAAAAAAGTAGTAAAATCTACTACACACACTAATAAGAGATAATAAAGTTAGGCCTATAACGGAAACTAAAAAATTCCCGTCTAATTATTTGATAAATAAATTGTTTAGATTATTTTGATTTTAGTATTTTTTTTCTAACTAGTATTTTCACCCGTGCGATGTTCGGAGTGGATTTGTTATAATATATTAAGAATATTTGGATCGATATATAATTATATAAATTATAACATCAAATATTATATAATGCAATTGAAGATATGTTTTGGATCAATTATGTTTTCTTATGTTATTATTATTTGAATTCCAGCAAATAATTGCTTAACTAATAGCTAATGTGTAGATGTACGCATGCGTTGCTGGAACTGTAGAGATTTTATATATCATTGTTTAGAATTTTTATAAATTGGAAAAATATGCTCGTTCTCTAGTAACTCAGTTATAGGAATCAATTGTTATTCTAATTCATATGTATGTAAGATATATTTTTGTGTAGATATATAGCAATTTTTCCATCTTGGAAAAAAACATAATATCACCGGTTGTATTTACACATTACTGTAAACCTCTTTGTAGACAATATTGGTAGTAGCAACACAATCTTGTCCATCCTCGTCTAGAACGAATTAACACTTTCAGGCTATCAGGATGGGTGACTAGGGAGAAAGCCACGTACAATTGAACATGATTAAAAACTGTTTTTTTTCAACAATAACCCAACGTGAGTTAGTGTTCGGCTCTGGCTTTTTTGATAGTCATGGCATATGCAAGCATATGAGAATTATTTATATTGGAATTTGACGGGCAATCTCGTATCAGAAACAGTGAGATACATTCAAGGGATAAGAACTTTGGTTCCTTCATGTGTCCCATTAACTATTCTTGTTTCAACAATGTGATCTGTCAATCTTATGATGATGAGTTGCTTACCATTATAAAGACCAAGAGAATGGTCTATCTTCCGCAATAACATAATAGGTGCACCGACCTTTAATGTCAATAAATTATTAAGAAAATCATACAATCTCAAACTATTTAAGAATTTAGGAGTGTGTACTTCTAATAGATTTTCACCGTCTGGTTCTGCCTTACACAAAGAGTTACAACTTAAATATGTTCATCATTTTGCAATATTCATGTTGCACATGTACTGATTAATTTGATCAACGACATCTAAAGTCGGCGAGCGGATCACTGACCTTTCAGCTGCGACTCATCAAGCGTGCCATATCTTGAGCTTGAAATTTTTAAAAATCACATTTTATGTAATCAAAACATTGAGTCATAACAATATTGACAGTGAAATTTTAATTTTATGATCTACATGTATATATTCTGTGATTTTTCCATAAAATTAGTTTGGATAGTCAAACTGTAAAACATATTGATTTTACCAATCACTAAATTTCAAAATGTTTCAGATTTCCAGGTATATATAAGTAAAACTCACATCTAAAGCCTAATTTTTTTTGTTAATATTTCATACATATAAAGTCTCAGACTATTATGAAAAGTTAGTAACCTTGAGTTTAGCATACATCATAAAAATCAATATTGGATAGTGACCAAGGTTGAAAAAATCGCTAGGCGCTCCTCGAGCGCTCAAGGAGTGCCTAGCGCCTAGGACGTCTAGGCGGGGATTAATTGGCGCCTAAGCACCAGTGTATTTTTTTAATTTATTTTTTATTTTTTAAAAATTTATTTAAGTATTTTTAGTTTTTTAAAGACTAATAATTATAAAATATATAATACTTTAATAGTTAATACTAAAACATTAAATATTAACATAAAAAAATCTAGAGTTTGTATAATTCAGGGTTATTTCGCTCAAAAGAATGTTGTTTCGTGTGAAATAACCCATTAAAAAAAGAAGAACAATAGTTAATTGCCCCACTAGGCGGCCTAGTCGGTGCCTAGGAGGTCTAGTCGAGGCCTAGGAGGCCTACGCGGTCAGCGCCTAAGCAAGCCTAGGCGGTCGCCTAGCCGGCCAGCCGCCTAGACCACAATTTAAGGTGATACGCTAGGCGGTCGACTGACGCCTAGCGCATAGGCGGGGATTAATCGGCGCTTAGGCGAGATTTTTGCAACATTGATAGTAACTTTGAGGTAAGACTATTCAAGCATATAAGCATGTTTCGAGCTTGTTTCTATGCTTTCAAAATTAAAATCATCATACTGGCATCATGCAATAAACAAAAATATATCAGAATGTATGAATCATATATCTAAACTGTTAATCTAAACTTCACTCCAGATTACCAAATAGAGTGTATGGCTTTTTGGGATGATGCTCATCCAAACTGTTGAAATGTGATGTCCATAACTGTTGAAATGCGATGTCCATAATCATTTACTAATTTAATAATTCAATTATTGGGAAAGAAGTTGTCTTTCCGTAAATAATAATAATAATAGTAATAATAAATAAATTAAATTTGATACATCCGCATGTTTCCTATCAAGGTGACAAGGGTATTATTAAGGGGAGGGTGAAAATGTCAACTCTCCGTCTACGTAAGTAATAACATGATGAAATGGATGAAAACTTGCTATAAGGTGAAATTAGAGTTTTTTGCATTTTTAGTCCCACGGCTATAGTGGCACTTGTAAGATTGGTCTACGACTTTCAAACTTGGCAATTTTGGTCCATGACTATTGTTTTTGTTGCAAAAATGGTTCTTCCGGCGCTGGAAAACAAAAAATGGCGGATTTTCCGCCAATTTTTCGTCGGAAAAAAAAATTGACATATTTTCTGTCAATTTCTCGCCAAAAAAAAATTCCCCTTTCAAGTAGGATTAAAATTGACATTTCTAAAAAATTAATTTAGTTTACTTTCTATTCAAAATTGATGTTTCTAAAAAATTCACCTTTGTGTTGGCAGATGTTACTACTGGGCAAAATTATTCAAATATTATTTTTACTTTTTAGTTTAAATTTAATCTTAATAATATTATTTTTTGTTGATCTTGAATTTGTATTAATAATTTTGAATTTGTACTTAATTGGCTAAAAAGTAAATATAATTTAAATTTAAACGAAAAAGTAAAAATAATTTTTAATTTGTATTTAATTTTACTAAGATTAACTTGGCTACACGTGCTTTTAAAAATGAATTAGTTTTAACTTTAATTAGTTTACCAAAATAAAAAATAATTAAATTGACTACATATGTTTTTAGAAATGAATTTGTTTTAACTTAAATTAATTGTTTAGAAATGTCAATTTTAATCCTACTTGAAAGGAGGATTTTTTTTCCGGCGAGAAGTTGACGAAAAATATGTCGATTTTTTTTCCCGGTGAAAAATTGTCAGAAAATCCACCGGTTTTTGTTTTCCGACGCCGGAAGGACCATTTTTGCAACAAAAACAATAGTCATGTACCAAAATTGCAAAGTTTGAAAGTCATGGACCAATCCTACAAGTGCCACTATAATTGTGGGACTAAAAATGCAAAAAACTTGGTGAAATTACATTTTGGAGTGTTCAGTGATCTTTTTTCTTTTCTTTTTTGCAGTTTTTAAAATTCTGTGGACTAATTCCATTTTCGAGAAACGTTAGTATGAACCTTTTTCATAAATTTAACTACTCAAATACACAAAGACAATAAGTTAGCCACTAAGTTTGGGTCTCAACTGACGACGTTTCTCTTTCGTTCTCTCTCCAGTCTCCAGTTGTGAGTTTGGGCTCATCTTTCCAAGCAGAGTAGACGAACAGAAGCATGGCTTCACTCTCTTCCAACAGCGACACCGATCAGGTTACTCTAATTCGTTACCCCACATCTTCGTTGGACTGATTGATTGCTTTAGCCCGCTTGAATTTCGCTCTAAGATGCAATTATCATTTTGATTCTGATAGGAAATTGATTTCAACAATTTCTTCTTTTGTTTCGGAAAAGAAGTACAGAGTTGTAATCTTAAGTTCAATTGATATCCGTTTTGTTAAGGAAAAGCTGGAACTCTGCACTCTTGATTACCTATCATTTCACGAGGATGAATATCAGATATTTGAAATAGAATTGACTGTAAATCCTTTTATTGTCTTTGTATGCGTATGATTTTTAGAATTTCTGTTTAGTTTAAGCATCAGTTATCGCTTTTGGATGGTTAGGTCCTGGTAGAGGAGACCGGATGTGTGAGAACGTTCATACTAAACAGACAGAAGCAGTTGAATGCTCTTTCTTCTGTAATGGTATGTTTCAAAGGGATCAATATATGCACCAGTGCTACATTACTAATTGAACTCCCAAAGCTGTACTGTATATTTCCAGTATTTATGATTTGGTTGCTCCCATCAGGGACTGATCTTTTTTATAATCAGTTTTGTGAATTTGGGAGAAAATATTACTTTTCTGATTGCTTGATTAAATCGGTCAATGAGTTCAGTCAGTGTTATATTATCAATTATGAATTTAGGGAAGAAAAAATACCTGTCATCATCATGTTGTTTAAGTTGGTCTTTTTGTGTTACGAAATAGAGTCTGTAGTTTGAGTGCTCAATAAGCATGTGGTTTAAGTTGCATTTAATTTGTAGGATTTTTGTGCAACTTTTCTTTCTATTCAACCAGTTTCCTCATCCTTATGTTGTGTCTAAAGAATGACTTTCATGCTTACACTAGATAAATGACTAGTGCTGTGGTATTTTTAACATGTTGTCCTTCCTTCTATCCAGATTCTTTATTAATATACACGATTCTCTCTTCATTTATTTTTGTTTTACTACTATTTTACTGGTCATTTCCTAGCATGTGTCTTTCCTCATGGCTTTTTCCTGTGCATAAATTAATATCTTATCATTATTTTTATTTAAACTAATTATCATATGCTGATCTAGTTTTGTAACTATTTGCTCAAAGTTAATTGTTTAATCCAGGTATCTCGCTTATTAGAACTTTTCCTAGCCTGCGAAAAAGATTCAAATGTCAAGTTGATTGTTTTGAAGGTATGTTTTGGCTTCATATTTATTACATTTACTCTACCGGACTACCAGTGCACCTTTTTTCCACTGCATGTCTGAAGATAGTAAAATTTGGATGCTTGATGTATTGATTAGCTATACCTAATAGAGTTATAGATAAAGAACCTTTGATATAGACTAGTAAAATTATTTTTGTTCATGAACCTACATCCTTTTCGTTTTTCATTTTTGAGTTATTTATTCTTGATTATTATATATTTTACTAGAAAAACTTGATTTTTTAAATGGAACTCTAGTACATCAATAAGAGAAGCATGAAACTATGTACTTTATCTGNTACCTTGTCGGCCGCCATTTCACATATTAATGACTAAACACCATTATCAACTACTAATCACCAATTAAACCATCATTAATCCATAACCAATAATTAATCACTAATTTAAACTATAATCACCATTAAGCATCTTAATCATTATATCATTAACACTAATCAATGATTAACTCCACAAGCATCATACTTAGCTTAACCAAGATCATTAGCGCATAATTGCCAATTAGACCATAATCACAGCCATACTTCATAATCTATAATCATTAGCTCATAATCAACAATTAATTAGTTCAATTCTTAATTACCTTCATTAAAAGCCTTAATCCCCTGTTTTCTGGCTATTCACAATTTGAATCATTACCCGGCGAAATACTCTTTTTTGAATTGGATTCCAAAATGTGATCGAAAAAAAAATCGACCTAAAGAGGGAAACACGGGCGTTAATCATTTTTCCTAAGTCATGATTACTTTTTCAGGGACTTTTTCAATCATTATTAGAGTGACTAGTGTTTTACCCGTGCGATGCACAAATTTTTTTTTGTTATTATTAATTTAAATAAAAAAATTAAAAAATGAAAATATATTAAAATGTACAATATAATAATATAGTTGAATTTTCATATATTTGGTCAAGTATTTATTATCATAGAATACAAAATTAAAATTAAAATTAAAATTAAAATTTTGTATGATTAATATAGATAAATTTATAGAGAAAAATTGACTTAATTAAATTGAATTATTCCTAATCGTATTTCATTTATATTATAATTCTAACAATATGAATAATAACTAAAAAAAATTATACTTAGAAATTAAAAATGTAATTTTAAATTTTGTATATGTGATTTTAAATGCTGATCAGAGCATTTTCTTATATGATTATGTAATACAGCGTATATACAAATAATATTTATTAATATGTATGTATGAAAATTCTATAATATAATTTCTGTAATTATAATTTATATTGATATATTATAATTAATATAATTAAATTCAAAAATTAAAAAATAGCATTTTAATTTTGTATGATTAATATAGTGCATAAGTATATGTATGTATGCATTTTTTTTAAATATAAATATGTATGAACACATATTTTGTTAATTTTATAATTTTATTTTTAATTATATTTTATTAATTATAATTAAGAAAATTAAATTTACAAATTAAAAGAATTTAATTTTTAAATCTATATGGATTAATGTAGTCCCTAACTATAATTATATAAATTATAACATCAAATATTATTTAGTGAAATTGAATATATGTTTTGGATCGATTATGTTTTCTGATGCTATCTTTGTTTGAATTCCAGCAAATAATTTCTTAATTAATAGCTAATGTGTAGGTGTACGCATGCGGTGCTGGAACTTTATAGATTTTATATATCATTGTTTATGATTTTTATAAATTAGGCAAATATGCTCGTTCTCTAGTAACTCAGTTATAGTATTCAATTGCTATTCTAATTCATGTGTATGGAAGATATATTTTTGTCTAGATATATTGCAATTTTGTCATCTTGGAAAAAAACATAATATCACCGGTTATATTTACACATTATTGAAAACCACTTTGTAAACAACATTGGTAGTAGCAACACAATCTTGTCCATCCTCGTCTAGAACTAATTAACACTTTCAGGCTATCAGGATGGGTGACTCGGGAGAAAGACATGTACAATTGACAGTGATTAAAAACTGGTTTTTTTAGCAGTAATCCAACGTAAGTTAGTGTTTGGCCCTGGCTTTTGTTGAAAATCATGGCATATGCAAGCATCCATGAGAATTATTTATGCTGGAACTTGAAGGGCAATCTCGTATCAGAAAGATTGAGAGACATTCGATGGATAAGAACTTTGGTTCCTTCATGTGTCCCATTACTTATTCTTGCTTCAACAATGTGATCTGCCAATCTTGTGATGATGAGTCGTGTTCTGTTATAAAGACCAAGAGAATGGTCTTTATAACACAATAACATAACAGGTGCACCGACCTTTAATTAATGTTAATGAATAATTAAGAAAATCATACAATCTCAAACTATCTAAGAATTTAGGAGTGTGTACTTCTAATCGATTTTCATCGTCTTGTTCTGCCTTACACAAAGAGTTCCAACTTAAATATGTTCATCCTTTTGCATTATTCATATCGCACATGTACTGATTTATTTGATCAACAACATCTAAAGTCGGCGAGCGGATCACTGACCTTCCAGCTGCGACTCATCAAGCGTGCCATATCTTGAGCTTGAAATTTTAAAAAATCACTTTTAATGTAATCAAAGCATTGAGTTATAAACTCATAACAATATTGACACTGAAATTTTAATTTTATAATCTACATGTATATATTCTGTGATTTTTTCCAATGTAAAACATATTGATTTTACAAAAAAATCAGTGTTCTAAAATAAGAGAATAAATGCAATATGTAGATAATTTGCTTTGCATTATATATCATTAATTTAATTACTTGTCGGGTAGTTATTGCAAGATTGTAAAATACACTTATATTTTGATATTCAGTAAGTATAAAAGTATTAGAGAAAAAATTCACCTGGGAGTAATGGGATAATCAGTTGAGTGATTGTTGGTTGACCATAGAGTGTTGATATTCTCTGGACAAATAACAGTTGGAAAAAATAGCATAAGATGGTATTTTAGTGGCTATATTGTTGTACAAATATATGTTGGGTCCACTTTCGATTTGGGTCGGATCAAAGTGGATTCGGGTTCTTAATAGTTAGACGAAAAGTTTGATATATTGTACTCTCAAAAAAGATAATGGGTGAATGAGAAATTAGTTCTCAAAGTTGACCCATTTGAGAACCAATTTGAGTTAGAAAAATGGAAAGAAAAAGCTTTAAGTAATTTTTGTCTCACATTGGTTTGGGAAATGGGTTTGCACAACTACTTATACAAGAATCTTTCTAAAGCTTATTGAATTGTATAGCATAGATGCTCTCTCTCGCGCGCAGGGGGTGCAAACCAAATTCCAAAATGAACTTGAAAATGCTTGACTCGTGTGCACCGACACCTGCAGGCACGGATGTAGCTAAGAAAGCCTTGCAGGGAAATATTGCTAGGAGTTTTGGGCGGGAAGTTAATGTTGAGGATATTGTTTTTATAAATAGAATAGATTATATTGCAGTGAAATATATATACTATATTATTACGATTAGTAATTTTAATTTAGTGTATTACGAATAGGAACGTAGATAAAAATATATTTTATTAGAAATTGTATTACTATATTTTAATTTACAATTGTATTACGAATAGGAATAGCATTACCATATTTTAAAATATTACGCAAACCTTAATAGTATAGAAGTTTTTTGGACGGGAAGTTAAAGTTGAGGATATTGTTTTTATTAATAGTATAAATTAGTTTTTATTTTAAAACATCACTGATTCATTTTTCCTAAGTCATGATTACTTTTTCATGGACTTTTTCAATCATTATTAGAGTGATTAGTTTTTATTTTAAAACATCACTGATTAGTTATTAATGTTAGGAATGATTAGTTATTAATGATTAATTGATGATTAGATGGGTGATTGAATGGTTGTATGATTTTCTAATTATTTGGATTGATGATAATAAAATTATTATTTTGTCATACTTGTGCAATAATTATTATTGTGAGTTAAAAGATGAGATAATAACGCCAAGATTTTGATTTTAAATTAATATTGTACAATTCAACTACTTAAACTACTTTGCGCCACCTTTCACTGTCCTTGGCTTACTTTCTGCCACCTCATTGGACCCTACACTTCCCCTTGTCTCTCTTGTCCTTTCATATGGCATTAGGGATGGCAATGTGCCCCGTCCCCGACGGGGATCCCCGTCCCCGTCCCCGATTGGGAC
>NXFB01001086.1:5675-27935 GCA_002525835.2 Ipomoea batatas
AGTTACCAAGTATTTTATTAATACTATGAAAAAAAAATTAAAATAATTTGAAGCTAATTATATTAACTACTTGGGGATTGGTTGACAAAGAAAGTACTCAAATAATAACCCAACAAATTGAAGCGGAATCACTCTATTTTACTCTTATTGAATTAAATAAATTAGTAGTTAGACCAAAAAATGATATATATATGTATTTCTTTAATACTATGAAAAAAATAAAAAAGAATAGTTTGAAACCAATCATATTAACTACTTGGGGGATTTGTTGACAATGAAAATACTCAAATAACCCATTACCAAACAAATTGAAGCGAGAAACTACCTTTTAATATATTTGGAATACATAATATTTTAAATTTTAAAATTTTTATTAATTTATTTAATCTTTTTTCTTAAACTAGAGATTTCTTCCTCGACAATAACTCATTCAACAATAATGGTTGAACCAAATGAACCCCAAGCAGAACACCTAAAGGAAAGTCCATAACTTATATATCATAATCTCATTGCATGGCGTTGTCATCTATGCTACCAACAATAAACGAATTGCAAATAACACACTACCAACAAAAAGGAAGAGAACAAATAGTAAAGATGAAGACAATGACAATGTTACTCAAAAGGAAATTAAGATCACTTAGAAAAATTCAAATTAAAAGTAGTATTTATTTAGACTATCATTTTTAGACCAAATATTTAGACTATCGATTTTACAAGGTTGCAAACATTTATTTTAGTAATAATTATAATGAATTTTTTATATTATCTTGGATTCATATACTTTGAGTTACATATTTAAATAAAAAAATTTGACATTTAATTATCCATGTATAAACTTCTCCTATATAATCTTGCATTGATATACTTTCAAATATTTATTTAAATATAAACATTGGGCATTAACCCATTCGTGCAATGCGCGTATAAAACTAGTATATATATATATATAGGGTCATGATCAAGTGTGGTCGCGCCTTAACGTGCGGTCAGTGTTGCTGCACGGCCCGCACCACTATGTATACAAATATACACCACTCAATGTTAGAAAATGCACCACACAAATATGCACCATTAGGTACGCATCACCAAAAAACCCACCACTATGTATGCAAATATACACCACTCAATGTTAGAAAATGCACCATTAGGGGCAGGGAAGTTATGATTCATTATTTTGAGTGTGTGGTGTGTTTTTTGGTGTTTTTGTGTATTTTCATTGTTGTACATTTTCTAACATTGAGTGGTGTATATTTGTGTTCTCAACCTATTGAAGCACAAGAATCAGTATTGAGTGGTGTATATTTGTGTTCTCAACCTATTGAAGCACAAGAATCAGTATTGCCTCAACTGAGGCTCGAACCCACCACCTCCAATATTAAGGGCTCGAACCCACCACCTCCCGTATAAAGGAAAGGGTTTGATGCCACTGGACCACAAGGTCCTTGGCTATTTCAATTTCAATTTACTACTAAACAAAGTGAATCATCCTATTTAAATCTATATTAACATTACCAAGTATTTGATTTACATTACCATTCCAATTTCAATATTTGAACCAAACACACCCTTCGTGATTTTGATAGGGGAGACTTGGAGAGTATCACTAATCTTCATATTAGGCTACTCGCACTCCAATAATAGGTGTGAATTGCAAGTTGACATCTCCATTTTCAAATCATTCTTTAAAAAATAAAAATCTGTATTGTAAAAGAGTCAATAGTACAAAAAAAAATATCTATGTGTACTGCGAGAATTGCAACATTTATGATCCTTGCAAATTTGACACCATTAGTCTCGTGAAACCCAATAATCAATTTTTTTTAAATAAAAAACATTATTTTTGACATTATTTTATTATTATTATTATATTATATTTTGATAATATATTATAACCGAAAGATGCAGAAAAAATATTAGTAAATTATAACATTACCATATTATTAGGGTTGTGCAGCGGACGGATCGGTTCGGTTCGGATGGACGGCAGCCTTTTCCGATCGGATATCAGATTGGCCTTGTTAATATCCCATCCGATTTTATTTTGAACTATACCCTATCAATTTTTTATAATTTCGGATTGATTCGGTTCGGTCGGGTATCCGACACCTATTCGGTTAAAGAATATATGCAAAAAAAAAAGTGAAAAACAATTAAAAACTTTACTAAATAGTAAGTACCAAGGTTAAGCATTAGGACAAAAAGACCTAAGTATTAACTGATTGTCTGATTCTAAGTTATAACTACAAATTATTACTTATTACAGACCAAAAGAGAAATTAGCAAAAATCATAGATACTTTGATACTTATTACAGACCAAAAGAGAATACATCATAGATGATACATTGAATCTTTGAACAATACATGCATACATCAACAAGTTAGTGCACAGCCCTGGCCCCTAAGTCCCTAACTTATATCCACAAAGCTGAAAGTCCTACTCTTCTTCCTGTAAATTGTTACAACTTACAAGTTAGTGAAAAGTGAAAACTGAAAACAATTAGAACACAATTGTATAAGTAATACTTGGAATTTTGGCTCAGTAAGCATTGTTTCCTATCAATTTTGAATTAAAGGCAAATTGCTTCAATAAATATAGAGCAACATGCCAACTTAATCCTTCTTTTCAAATTATAGGTGGAAGCTTCATCATTGCCATTTGCCACATAAACTGATAAAAGGGACAAACAGAATAAAGTAACAGAGTTAAATAAGGCAGCAACTTACAAAAAGTTACAAGCCTTACACTCTTACAGTTACAAAGTAACATACTTACAGTGGACCAGTGCAATCAAGGATTCAAGCCAGCAACTAATAACACATAGTTACCATGACCTCAAAAAATACCAACTGAGATTAGATTTTAGAATGCAATTGAGTAAATTGACAATTAATTAGAATGAAGACACAAGTAATGATAAAGAATAACATTACAGGAATTGTAGCTAGTGTAGGACCAAAATTACTTCCACTTCCACCATCAACTAACTCTGCAAAATAAGAAATGTAAATTATTAAATGCAAAATATGGATATAAAACTATAAAACAACTAAATGAAATGAAGTGTAAAACAATTACCTTTTTCAAACCTCTCCAGTTCTTCAAGATTTTCCTCAATACATAGAGGAGTATTGGGCAGTCTAAGCCAATCCTGGGTACACACCAAAGCTTCCACAATTTTTGGAGTTAATGAACTCCTAAAAGGATCCAATACTCTCCCAGATGTACTGAAGGCAGCCTCAGAGGCAACAGTTGATATTGGAATAGCTAGGACATCCCTAGCAAGCTTAGAAAGGATGGGAAACCTCTCAACATTTATCTTCTACCATCTCAGAAAATCAAAGGAGTTTTCCTCCTCAACTATTGCCTCACTCAAGTAGATATCCAGTTCAGTTTTTTTTCTTACTCCTAGATTCCAATCTTTGTTTTTTAATTTGGGACTTGAGTAAATGCTATGGCCTTTCAACAAACACAGAACTGACAGAACTCCACCAAACTGCCCACAGACTCCCAGTCCATAAAATTAGGCACAGAATCACCCAAGTCAGATTGGAAAGAACTATCAGACTCTTCACAAGATTCAAAGACTTTTTGATAAGTCAAAGCAGATTGTAATATCAAATATGTAGAGTTCCATCTGGTTGGAACATCTAGACACAAAGAAGACCTTTGCTCAATTCCTAACAAATCAGCCAAGTCCCTGAACTTCTTTAGCTTGGCAGGTGAATTCCTAACATATCTAACAACCTCCCTAACTTTTTTCACAGAACTGTCACACTCCTTCAAGCCATCTTGAACAACCAAGTTAAGGATATGGGCAATGCATCTCATGTGAATATACTTAGCCTTCACAGTTGATGGACCCCAAGACACTATTTTTTTCTTAAGAAACCCCATAGCAGTGTCATTAGACGAGGCATTATCCACAGTAACACTAAAAACATTCCTAAGCCCCCACTCCAGCAAACATGTTTCTAGGGCTTTTGCAAGATATTCCCCTTTGTGAGAGGTAACAGGGACAAAGGCTATGATTTTTTTATGCAGCTTCCACTCTGAATCAATGAAATGGGCAGTCACAATCATGTAGTTAATCCTTTGGATTGATGTCCAAGAATCAGTGGTAATGCTAACCCTATGACTGGTTTATCTTAAAAGGGCATTCAATTTCAGTCTCTCCTCTTCATAGACCACTAGGATGTCCCTACTTATAGTCCATCTAGATGGAACTATAAACCTAGGGCATGCAACAACAATGAACCTCCTGAAGCCTATTCCCTCAACAAATCTAAAAGGCAGTTCATCTATGATTATCATTTTAACTAAGGCCCTCCTAATTGAGTCTTGGTTAAATACCCAGGCCCCAATTTCTCCCACAGTAGTTTCAGATGAATCAGAGGTATTAACTGCTTGAAAGGTTAAAAGAGACTGCCTAGTATCCTTGGAGTGAGGGTTTTTCAAACAACTTAGCATATGGGCTATTAAGGAAGACGTACCATGTTTCTTGGACTCACACTTGTACACTTTTGCACAATAAACACACCTTGCTTGTATAGTAATATTTTTACTGTCTTTTATTCTCAAAAAATGATCCCATACTCTGGACCTAGATTCAACCTCTTTCCTCTTCTTCCCATAATCTGCAGTAGGAGGTTGCTCATTCTGTTGATTATTAGCCTCAACAGTTTGGGCTTCCACCACTATAGGTTCCACAATTGAAGAATTGGGTGGTTGAGTACCAGGAGTACCAGGCATACTGATATTATCCATCTAAAATATGGCTAAGTATCAGTAGAGACAGTATGGGGATACAATTGAAGAAGCAGTATTGCGTAAGGGTTGATTCGTCAAAAGATATTTATATGATAAAACGGAAAGTCTGTGACTCCCCGAGTGTCGGTCTCGAAGGAGGGACGTGGAGGTGTGTCAAACATTCAGGAGTTTACTTGATTGGATCATGCATAGGATTTGAGAGTGGTGAAGGGTGGAATTGCAAGTGAGAGTGTAGTTCATTGGTTGGTTTGAGTGCAAAAGAGTAGTAAAGTAAAAGTGATTTTGGGAATATGTAAGAAAGGGGTAGGGATTGGATAGTGTTCATGAATATTGCATAGTGAGAGTCTAAGGTCATGGATTAGGATTGCTAGGATATTGTCTATTCAAGAGTGTGTTGTCTTAGTCATTTTCCACCTTGTGTACTAAGGCTTCTTTGACTTAGGAGTGCCTAAAAGCATCTAAAGTTCTAAGAGGAATTTTATCAAACACTTAAGCTACACACTATCCTACTATTCTTAAGAAGTCCATAGGAACTTTGATTGTGTAAAGCTTCAAATCCTAACTCTAATCAAAGAC
The DNA here is from genome assembly GCA_002525835.2 of Ipomoea batatas. Classification (NCBI taxonomy): domain Eukaryota; kingdom Viridiplantae; phylum Streptophyta; class Magnoliopsida; order Solanales; family Convolvulaceae; genus Ipomoea; species Ipomoea batatas. Next base: position 11,024 of record NXFB01001086.1, read on the forward strand.
ATGAAAGAGTCAAGAGCTCAATCTCTCATCTAGATTGGCCAAATCCAAACAAGATCTCATCAAAACAACAATCAAAAGACAAGAATAGATAATCCATCAACACAAACTCATAGATCCAAGATATAGAAATAAGATCATCACAAAAGCAATATTCAATCACACAATCCAAATCCCTAGACTAAATTAGCTACTCATGATATGAAATGAAAGTAAAAGCTAATTCAATCCAAGAACAAGATAACTAAAATTATAGAAATGAAATAGAGATCACCTAGAGAGAAAAGGATCTTCAATCCAAGCTTGTTGTCTTCTACAATGGAGATTGGTCTAAACTAAAAACTAAGAAAAATGGAGAAAACTCTCCAAAGAAAAACTAAGAAAAGTGAAGACTAAAATTCTGGAAAATCCTCCATTGAAAATTCATCAAAGGGGTTTAAATAGTCTCCGAAATGACAACCCTAGATGAAATTCGCGCATCACGCCTCCACGCCTCTCACACGCATGTGAGCGTGCGTGGGGAGCTTCTGGAAAGTTTCCATGCTTGCTCACACGCGTGTGGCCTTCCAGATTGGTCCTCCAGGGCTCCGCTTTTGCCTGGTTTGCTCTTTAAGCTCATCTTTTGGTCCTATATGCTCCCGGGGCTCCTGTTTTACTTCCTTTGAACTATAAGTAGCTTCTGTGCACCAGTTAGTAATTTTCAAGCATTTACGCACATAATTTACCAAATAAGGATGCTATAGATGCGATAAAACACCCTAAAATGTGCCTGAAATAAGGGTATCTTGGAGTCTTATCAACAATCACAAAGAATAATGGACAGAGTGACAGACAGTCACTCAGTGTCTCAGTCAGCCATACAATTACACATAAAGTTCTAGAATCAGACACATTTTGTGTCATCATTTTCAAAGAACACAATTATTTTATTAGGAAATTTATTGAGAATACATTTAAGGGCATACATCCATAAACTTGACTAGAGTCTAGACTATAGACTACTAGACAAAGAAATCCAGATTCAAGGTTTCAATTTTCAAATTTCAATTTCAGATTGGGAGACTGTAATATTAATATACAGCTATTGCTTCCCAATTCCTAGTCCATCATTATCAGGATTTCTATAAAATGGGCTTCCACTTGACCACCAGTATATGATAACTGATTAAGTTATCAAACTAGGGTTTGTAAATTGTTAAAATTCCAAAGTAAAAAAATAGGCAAATAGTCAGTGCTTCCACCATAATATCACAAAATCGCTAAGAAATCTATTTTATTAAACTAGGGTTTGAAATAAACATGAAACGAGTCAGTGCTCCCACCACAATATCACAGATTCACAGAATATCACAAAATCGCTAACAAGTATGCAACGAGTCAGTGCTCCCACCCGAATATCACAAAATATCACATAATCACTAACAAATCAAACTATCAAAGTTATTTAACTAGGGTTTGGATACCTACTTCCTTTCTCACAAATACCCCGGAGAACAAGGGCTTCTAGCACAGATATCACCAGATGAAACAGCCGAACGGTCCACAACTCCAAGTCCAACAGCCGCAACAGGCACCAGTAGGGCGTCAGGCTTCTACCAGTCGAACAGAACCAAGTCACCAACAGCCACGGGGTGGAACTGTGGAAGTCACCAACGGAGAACGAGAGAACTCAGAGTCTCAGACTCTCAGAGATTCAGAGAAGTCAAGAACGAGAAGAGAGAGGGATCGCGATTAGCGACTGAGGTCTGAGAGAGTGAGAGAAGTCTCAGAGAAATGAGAGAAATCAGAGAATTGAGAAAACCCTAGGAAGAGTCGCGACTGCGCAGATGAGGAGAGACGGGAGTCTCAATCCTTACCTAAGGATATATATACTATAACTCCAAACGACGTCGTATAATACATAGCATATCTAACCCTAGGGCTGATCGGATATTCGGACGGGTCGGTTGCAATTTTGGACCATCCTACCCGCAGCCGCTTAACCAACGTCGTTTCAAGTCGTGGTTCGGTTTTAAATGGTCGGGTTCGGCTCGGATCGGTAGTGGGTATTCGGCCGGCGGTTCGGTCGGGTTCGTCGATTTTTTCGGATTCTGCACAGCCCTAATGATAACCAGCAATAATCTTATCCTTTGGAGAATAGAACCCCACTACTCTACCAATTACACCTACAATAACATTTCTTTTTCTAAGTATAATGTATATGGAAATAGAGGGGGAAAAAAAAAGTAAGAAAGCTTACCAATCAACTCCTTATGTTGAACTTTTCCGGAGATTAACTCCTGAAAAGGCTTAATACGAAACATAAGGTTGGGAAAACCCTTTCTCCTATGTCTCTCAATGATTGTTTCATGATTAAACTTGAGCATGTATCTATGTTGTGTAGTTTTATATTGGTAATAGTTAGAAATCACCAGGAAGTTTTTTATAGCATATACCTTACCTTCTTTTAACAGATTACAAAATTGATCAACATAGTCTTTATGAATACTTGCATGGACATAGGTGCCCTACCAAAAAATAGAGAAAACATTAACATGGTAGTACCTAATTTGAGTTTAATTTGCAGGAAAGTAAAGAATAGTTTACCTCAATATCGTGAAAGAGACATTCTTGACTCTTGATGGAAGATTTGACCCTGCATTCAGGTACAATATATGTACGAACTAATCTTAAACGAATAGTTTTTTTTTTTTGTATGATTGTGGGGAGATATTTTTTCCTAAAATATACAGTGGAGACATTTTAAATATTTTAGGTTATACAAAGCATAAATAATTACATGAACATGCTTAATAGCAAAGTGTTGAAGAAGGTCTAACAATTTATAGAAGGATTTTGCTGGGTTGTAGAGTTCCAAAAACACCCAGCCATTAATTGGCATCGGATACTGAAATGGCAGGAACTGTATAGCAAGGATGGTTTCCAGTTTGTAATTTATTAGATATTTGTTTTAGATTTATATTTTATGTAATATTTAATTCCTATCGTTTGCATCATATGGGTTTCCCGTGCACATTTTTTGAGTTATAATTTGTATCAACTTCCAATAACGTAGGGAATCCCAAAAGATGAATAAGTATAAATTCAATATTTAATTCCAATGCAAATACAATTATTGTGAATACAAAGTCAATAAGAAATCTGATTTACCGAAAAAGTAGACATCCTAAACGACGTCACTACCCATGGGCGAGAAAATGTAATGTTTTGATTGGCCAAAATCTAATGGCTTTATTATATAGAAGGATTATTATTTATCTATCATTTTGGACAGATTTTGTCTTAAATTATCATAATCTTTTTGCATTTAGTCATTTCATTAGTCTAGTGTTAAATAGACTTAAAATTAAGAAATAATTTAGTCTTTTTTTTACTTGAGCGCACATTACTTCCCCCTCATCAATTGTCTATATATTTAGAAAACAATCTAAATCAACTCCCCCTCGTCAATTGTCTATATGTTTAAAAAAACAATCTAAATAAAGACCATAGACTGCTAATTGCTATTCTCTCTTAATCCAGCAAAGTTGGACTCCAAACACCTTAGGCGTGCTCAAGTGAAAAATACTGCATTGCATATGAATTTCATATCTTAGATCAAAGGGCAATGTTTTCACAATGTCATTTTTGAAATTGATTGTCTCATGTAGTCATGTTACAAGAAGTTATTACTTAGCTCACTGTTTAGATGATTTATTTATAATAACTAGTATTTCCACTCGTGCGTTGCACAGAATGGATTTGTTATAATATGTGAATAATATTTATATCGTAATACAATTGTGTAAACCGTAATATAAAATATTATATAATCTAATTTGAGAATTGAGTTTAATTCATTGTGTTTTGTGATGTTATTATTGCTTGAATATGAACAATTTTCTTTTCCAAATAACTTGAATATGACCAAATAATTACCAATTAATAACAAACATGTAGATATATACATTTGGTGTTGATACATTAATCAATTTGCATATCAATGTTTAGGATTTTTATTAATTGGTTAAATTATTTCGTTGTGTAGCAACTCAATTATAGAAATTATATGTACGCAAGATATATGTTTTATATAGATATATAAAAAAATTTGTCATCTTTGTATTAAAAAAAAATATATAATAGAACCTTTTTTAATTACACATTATTGAAAACTTCTTTGTAGACGACATTGGTAGTAGTAAAAGAAATTTGTCCATACTCGTCTAGAGCTAAAACTTTCAAACCATCAGGATGAGTTACTCGCGAAAAAGCCACGTACAACTGACCGTGATTAAAGACCGATTTTTTTTTGCAATAACCTAACGTGAGTTAGTGTTTGACCCTGACTTTTGTTGATAGTCATTGCATATGCAAGCATCAACGGAAATTGTTTACGTTGGAACTTGAAGGGAAATCTCGTATTAGATGGGGTGAGAGACATTCGGGCAATAAGAACTTTGGTCCCTTGATGTGTCCCATTAACTATTTTTGCTTCCACAATATGATCTGTCAATCTTGTGACAATGAGGCGCGTACCATTGCAAAGACCAAGAGAGTGATCTATGTTCCGCAATAACATAACAGGTGCACCAACCTTTAATATCAATGAATGATTGGGAAGTCCAGACAATCTCATACTATTTAAAAATTCAGGAGTGTACTTGTGATAGATTTTCGCCGTCTAATTCTGCCTTACACAAAGAGTCACAACTTAAATAAGTTCGACCTTCTGCAGTGTTCATGTTGCACATGTATTGATTAATTTGATCAACCACATCTCTAAAGTCGGTGAAAGAATCGCTCGACCTTCTAGGTCCAACTCATCAATCATGCCATATCTCGCGCTTGGAAATGTGCTTTCCACTATAGTTGATATGGGATCATGTCCACAGTTTAAGAGAAACCTTGGCGAAATATTGATCTCAGACAACCCATTGTTTACAACCCCTGTTATCCCATCTCCTATGTTTGCAATCCATTTTGAAAACCAATCAACCGTCTGCCTATCTTCCTCTGAAGCTAAGCTCCGTAGTCTCAAGTTCTTCGTGAGCCTCAATACCTTACAATTTGTCCAGAGGTATGAAGAATTAATAGTTGCTCCGACAACTATCGGTCTCGTTGCTTTGGGGATAACTGGAAGAATTTGTCTAAAATCACCGCCCAAAACTACTTTCTTTCCACCAAATGTCTTTTGAGCACTACCCGGTATGACAAACCTCAATAGATCCCTCATGGTTTTGTCCAAAGCCTCAAAACAGTGTTTTGTGAGTCATTGGTGCTTCATCCCATATTATCAATTTTCTCCTAATTATAAGCTCAGCAAGGTCACTACCTTGCGATATATTGCACGTGGAATCTTCATTCAATGAGAGTGGTATAGCAAATCTAGAATGCGCTGTCCTTCCTCCCGGTAATAATAAAGATGCTATTCCACTTGAAGCAACATTTAGAACAATATCTCCGCGGCTCCTTATCATTGAGGATAACGTCCTCCACACGAATGTCTTGCCTGTTCCTCCGTACCATACACAAAGAAGAGTCCACCTCCATTACAATCAATATCATTCATCACAGAGTCGTAAACATTCTTTTGCTCATCCGTCAATTGTGTTACTAATGTTTAATGCTCTATCTTCAATGATTCCTTATCATACGCCAACTCTTCAGCTATCAACATGTTTTCCATAAACCCGATGTTGGTTTCATCTGGAAGTGGCATTTCTGGAAAGTCTCTTAGACTCTTCCCCCACAAAGATAATAATTTCTCCAACTCCACAAGAGCAAATTGTTTCTTATCGGAATCTGATAACAACAGATCTTGATGGTCCAAAAAAATGATCAAATAATTTAATTTTATAAATAATAAATAATGATAAGCAAATGAATAAGTGGAATAAATTTTTTGTATGTCGAAATACCTGGATTGTTCATGCGACGTCGATGATGAAACTGTGCATCTTCTGCAAGAAATTCCCAAACAGCATCCCATACGACCTCTGGCCTACTGATTGTACTTGAACTCATAAGCGTAGCAAACAATCGTCTTAAAGCAGACGCAGAAGCCCAGTAGCTCGAATCAGTTATGCCGTCGGTGTACTCCTTGTCATCATCTAATAAACCATATTCATAACATGCATCTCTATATGATTTGTGAATGACTCCAGCAATAGTGCGTATATCATCGTGGCTTGAAGGTCCAGGTATTAGATTTAAAAGGCATCTTAAATAGTATAATTCTCCACAACCTGGCGGAACATAGAACAATGGTCCTATGGAAAATCCTCTCTTTCTTGGTTGCTATTCACGCAGATCTTGTTTCCAAACAAACTTACTTGGGAACTCTGCATAAGTGAGAGAACGTGCATCTTCGTATTTCTTATTTGCCTCAAACCAAGCTGTGAATTGGCTCTGCTTAACTGTTTGGTTTTCCACAATCTCATCGAGTGTCTGATCTTCACCATAGAAAACATTCTGTTGGTGCTCTAAGTGAAAATTTAACCTTTCCACAGGTGGCGTCCGATAATGTATCGCATACCCAAAAAGCCTCCACGTTGCTTCACATGCTGATATGTACCGACAATCATAGTACATGTTAATTTCATCAACCACATCATCATTGCGTCAATTTGTAGAACTACTCATGAACTCTGCCGTGACCCTATCGTTTCCCTTGTTCACGTATTTGAACAAATATTTAATAGATCTGGATTGGTTGCACTATTCAACGTTAATATGTGCGCGATATTTTAGGAGCAGATGTTTATTATGCGCAACAACATAACGATTATCAAGTTCGATTCCATTCCTAGTGATTATACTCTCATTATCACGCCTTCTGTAGATTGGGTAACCATCTTTATCCAAACACGTATGACTAACATATTTTTTTGGGAAAAACTTTGAACATTTACCATTTATCATACAGGGCGAATTCTTCCGAAGTTGTCCGCACGGTCCGTGCAACATGAATTCGCCGAATACGTCATGGTACTCAGTGTCAGCATCTGGGTCAGGAATTTCAGCTGAAATAATAGCATCAATCTCGGCTGCGGAATTAGCCCTGTTTATTGCTTTGGCAAATAGCAATATGTGTGCGTGGGGAAGTCCTCTCTTTTTGAATTCAATAGTGTTGATAACTGAAAATAAAATAAATAAAAATGAAGATTAAAGTTTATACATTTAACTTATATTTAATTAAGACAAATGCAAATATGTATGATAATGAAATACCTCCACATATGTCGCCAAACAGCTTTTGTGTTTTTATGTCTTCAATCATAGCATCAAATTTCATTTTAAACACGCGACAAATAATATCGGGTCTATCCTCTGGTTTAAGGCCACGATGGGCAACATACCGCTCACTCTCAGGCCACTTCGGGTTGCAAGTGAATGTTATGAACAAATGTGGATAACCGATTTGTCTGCATATTGCCATTGCATCTTGATAGTTCTAAATCATATACCTCGCTCCACCTGTGAATGATGATCGTAGTATAATTCTTTTACCCCGACCGGTAGGGTCTAATTCTCCCCTTGTTAATGCATCGCTCAATCCTTGATAAGCTTCACAACGCAAAGCCTTCTGATGAGTTCTAATGTAGATCAATCGTGCAGATTCAATCATTGTATATGCATCAACCAAGTATTGTTGAAATAACCTCCTAGAATACAATAATGTATGGTTTTCATTTACTCTCTCATGTATATAGAATGAGAAATACTCTTTAAGACTAATTCTTTTCCTACCACCATGATGTCCTTGGTGCCATGCATCAGAGAATGAAATATCTTCACAGTAACCATCTTCACCGTATGGGAACAACAAAGGATACTGTAGCAGCAGATACGCAGGGTTTAATTGGTTTATTCTCTTCAACTGCCCAGTCCTGCTCTGTATCAATATGTCTAGATCACCCATTGATGGGTCCAGATCCCCGACAATAAGTGCAGCTACCTCATTAGCGGTTGGTAAATTATATGTCCTTCCATCTTTGCTCCGCCTGCCAATTAAATTCATCTTAACCTCAACAACTGGGTTAGATTGGATCTCGGTTCTTGCCATTCTGAAACATTTGACCAAAACATTATTTTGGTCCAACATGTTTTTTAATTTTTCCACAATATCTTCACGAATATCACCTGAGTTATTATCTCGTCTGCATAAGAAAAAAACGGGACTAAATAAATAATATTTGAAAATCTTTATGGATAACGAATGAAATTTAAAATGAATTTCTTAAGAAAACATACCTGACAGAATTGATGCGATTGTTAACCTCATTATCTGTGTCGTAAATATATAGTTGCGCAAATTTTGGGGTAGACCCTTCTCCTAGAACTAAACTTCCAATTTAGTGATAATTTTGACCACTAATTCTAAATACCGGAGGTGCGTTACCAGTGTTGATTGACCTATCCACTCTACCGCCTAGAGATGTGAAGCAAAACATGTTGTTATACCTTCGAATATTATTGAGGAAGTGTGTGCTCTATTCAGTATGACCAAAGTATAAGTTCTGTAACACATGANTGATTCAAATGCGGCCGTGCTCTCCCGTGCGGCCGTGCGGTCACACATCACTCAATGTTACGAAATACACCACTCAATGTTAAGAAGCACACCACAATGAAACACAATGAAACACACCACAATGTTAAGAAACACACCGCAGTGCATATTTGTGTGGTGTGTTTCTTAACATTGAGTGGTGTATTTCGTAACATTGAGTGGTGTGAACCGCACAGCCGCACGGGAAGGCACGACCACACCTGAACATGACCCCATATATATGTATGTATGTATATGTACGTATGTATGTATATGTATGTATGCATGTTTGTATGTATGTATGTTGGTTCATATTTGCCACTACTTGTGCGGTCGTACGGCTTCGCAACACTTACATTATTACTCTTAATTTTTGTTTTGAAATATCATAATTCTTTACAATGTAGTATTTGTTCTATACTTTCTCAAACTTTTTTAGCTAAAGAATCAATGTCTCACCAACGGAGCTCGACCTAGTGACAACCCTTTTGAAATGGTAACAAATGTGTTATGACACGTGTGTTGCTATTTGTACCACATTGGGTGTAAATACCCTTGGAATTCTAAAAATGTTACAAATTTAAATAATTTCATAAGTGGTGTAAATAGCAATTAGGGTGTAGATATGACTATTTACACTGCCATGGTCAAATGTAATTTAATTACACAAATTTTTAATGTTTTTATTTTTAAAGTTTTAAATAGTTATTTAATTTAATTTAAATAATAGACATTTTTTACATCCATATATTCATCAACTTCCGGTTATATTTCATCCTTTCATCATGCAAGTGCAAGTTGTGATACTTGAATTGGCGGAAATTGTGGATTTCGAGTGGTAGCTTGTCTTGGTTTTCCAGAGGACGAATCGTTCAAAATTTGATCTAATTTAATGGAAGAACTAGAGTCTCACAAGATGGAATATACCAATATGTTTGGACATCAAGAATGGTATAATGTCTATAACTCGTTGATTTTATTTGAATTAGATCTGTGTGCACCAGTTGAGCATTGGATTACTATGCCGGAGATGGGTGTACTAATTGCTTCCAAATACAATGTGATACTACATGTTTTGAGTATGGCCGGCAGTATGACATATTTACCGCTCCGATCTAGCCCACCACCTTGGTACGAGCATGTAGCGATTGTCCTTGGTTACGTTAATAATAATCATTATGTTAAGGTAACATTGACAGAGGGTATCACATGCCTACTATTGCTCCACAATGGGCTTATTTTAAATATGATTGTGCAGATGCATGGATTACTCCATATGTGAATCAGGTCAATAGTTATAATGAGCATGTACACTCTAATTGTACGTACTCATGAGAATGTTATATTGGATTGAAATGGAATGAAATTTTCTTTTTATATTTTATTGTGATGTTAATGTGCTTTTACAGGTTTTAGCAATTCAAAATTAATTTATTATAGAGTTTATTACCAAAATGGTCCATCGACTATTGCGAAATTACCAATTTGGTCCTCGACAATTTTTCGTGCCCAATTAAGTCCCTCGACTTTGAAAAATTTAACCAATTTGGTCCTCCGTTTATTTTTCCGTTAAGCATCCGTTAAATCGGGACCAAATTGGTAATTTTGGTATAGTCAAAGGACCATTTCAGTGAAAATTTAATTACCAATTTGGTCCCTTGACTATAACAAAATTACCAATTTGGTCCCAATTAAACGGATATTAATGGCAAAATAAATGGAAGACCAAATTGGTTAAAATTTTCAAAGTCGAGGGACTTAATTGGACACGAAAAATTGTCGAGGACCAAATTGATAATTTCGAAATAGTCAAGGGACCATTTCGGTAATGAACTCTTTATTATATTATTATAATAAAGTAAAATAATGCATACAAAAAATTGAGTTATATAAAGAATATTAGAATAACAAAAAAAATTGTCATTAAAATTTATTAAAGGTTAGATACTACATAAAATAATTAAAAATTATTATACTATCACAATTTGAAATAAAAATAAATAATAAATATTTTAAATAAATAATTTTAATGAAGGTGGTGCAAATAGCAAATTCTATTTACACCACCTATAAAGCTATCAAACCCATTGAAGGGTGGTGTAAATAGAATTTAGGGTGGTACAAATAGAATTACCCTATGACACTACATAGTAGTTGACACCAAATTTGAAACAAAATTATCGATAGTCAAGGGGCCTTTTAAGATTAAATTAAAAGTCGATGATGGAAATTGGTAAATGTCAATAGTCAAACTATTTATGATCTAATTGAAAGTCTAGAATAAAAATTGAAAAATGTTAATAGTCAAATAATCATTTTTAAAATTAATTATATTTAGTGCCAAGCACCTTGTGCTCAAATGGCATGTAGTGGCCTCCCTCAAATGAAAGGTCATGAGTTCGAGCCTCAGTGGAGGAGATATCGAAAATTAATTATATTTAGTCAAATACATTTAAATATTTTATATAATTTGACTAAATTAAGAGCTCTTTTAGGACTATTGATTCTGAAAAATTAAAATGTTCAACTATTTTTGAATATAAAAGTTGGAATGTTTTTTAATTAAAAATTCAAGTTTCTTTTAATACGAAAAAAAAGATTCTTTGCCGCATACATGGAATTAAACGATTTTGATTTCTAGAACTCTAGTGTAATGATTACGCATCTCAAACTCCATTGTTATACAATGGATGGACCAGCCGACCAGGTGATCTTATATTGTTGACTTTGGGTGATCTTGTGTTGTTGACTTTGGTTTAAGAATAAGGTGTCTGTAATTAGATATACTATGTACCTACAGACTGCATTAATCGTGTATATACCAGAAAATGAATTGATGGCAAATAACATGTCAACCACAAGCACATAAAATGATAACACATAATATATTATTAACATATTATGTGTCTGCCGTTAATATATTTTGTATTTGTAATTAATATTTTATGTGTCTATGATTATTATTTTATAAATTTGTAGTTAATATGTTAATTATTTGCCTTCAATTTATTTATATGCACATAAACTGTTAATTATATGTATAAATATATTAGTTGTAAACATATAACTTGAAGATTATTTTAGATCATGTTCACAATATAAACTAGACTTGTTCGAAGAATAATTTGCCCTCAACAGTGGCAAATTATACCGTGCACCACGGTGCACATAGCAATGTGCACCACGTACGTAAATGGCGTCGTTTTGAGCATTGTAAACTAACCGTCCTTTTTTTTTTTTTGAAATCACGTTTCACGTTTCGCCCGGTCTCTATATTTATGTTAATATTCTGTGTATGCTTGGGATGCACTTATGACTTATTATGAAGGTGCATGGTCTGTAAAAGTCTCAAAATTGCAATTGCTCATTACCAAGTATGAAAGNTACCCTGTTTAAAACATGCATGTTACTTCGTAATATATATGCTCCAACCGCAAGGTGGGAGTTCTATTACTAGTACAAACATGGATGGTAAGTTTGGTTCGTGGAATAAGTATGGAATGGAACAGCATGCATTCCGCTGTTTGGTAAAATTTTCTATTCTCAGGAATCCCTTGCAAGGAGAATAGAGATTCCTAGGCCCCCTAGGTATTACGTATTAGGCTATTCTGAGCTCTCAGGAATAGTCTAATTTTATTATTTTCAATTTTACCTCATGACATTTTGGGGAAGGATCTTCATTTTTTCAAAACACTCCTATATTATTTATTTATTTTTTTTAAAAAAAACTTGTAATTAAGAGCAATTAAGGCGCCTTAAATTAATGAGCTTTTGGCTCTTTAAGGCTTCATCATTCTTTTGTTAATTTCAAAAGAGAAACAATGCTTCTCTTACATAGAGGATTTGAGCTCCTCTTCATAAGTTACCGATGTGGGATAAAAAATTCTAATTTGTGTTTTTTAAAAATTATTCTATATGTAATTTTGTTTTGTATTATTATTATTATTATTCATTTTTCTTATTATTGTAATTAATATTATTATAAGTTTTATTTTATTATTACATAATAATAATATTAATATTAATAATAACATGAATGTCCTTCTTCTTCTTCTTCTTCTTCTTCTTCTTCTTCTTCTTCTTCTTCTTCTTCTTCTTCTTATTATTATTATTATTATTATTATTATTATTATTATTATTATTATTATTATTATTATTACTACTACTACTACTACTACTACATCATATTTTATAAGGGTATTTATGTCTTTTAAAACATATTTTATTTCTATTCCTTAAACCAACCAAACACTGTAATATAAATCTTAAAGCCTATTCCTTCCGCGAACCAAACAATAGAATACAATTCTTATTCTATTCATTGCCTATTCCATTCCTTATGGAATAGCTTTCCTATTACCTTAAAATTCATTCCGTGAACCAAACGTGTTGTGAAGGTATGGTGTAAGTGAGAAGCAAAGCTAAGCATCCTTTTAAGGGGTAGATTGTAACACTCAAAATTTTTATTAACATTATTTTGTTATAAAAAATAATATATATTCTCATTAACATTATTTTGAAGCTCATACCTTCAGAATTTATTAGGCTATTATTAAAGTTATTTTATCAAATTATGTGACCCAAAAATATTTTGAAAATTATTTTGTGAGTATTATATTATCTTAATGTGTATGAGTGTATGCGGTCATATATATAAATATAATCGGTGAACGATTTCACAATTGTTATAGTAACTTGATGGATTAGACTGTATTCTTAAAGTAAAAAATAAAGTATAAATAAAAACTAGTATTGTACCCGTGCGATGCACGGATTATATATTAAAAATATTTTTGTTGTGTTATACTGAGATAAGTATTATTATAATTATTTTAAGTTCTTTATGATAGACTTAATTTAAATATAATAAATAGATACATAAATTTAAAATTTAAAATAAAAATCAAAAACTTACTATTCATTAATAAAAAGTCAATTAAATATTATACATTATTAAAAACTTCATGGTAAACATCAATAAGAATGAAAAACTAATAGTTGTAAGAGTATATTTAATGAGATATACATTTCAAATTTAGGTACCATTATTAAGAATATGCAACAATGTAGAAAATGAAGGTCTAATAACTCAAACACATGACTATTAAGGTGTAATAAAGTATAAATAAAAACAAGATTGTCAGCATATCTGAACAAAAATAAATAAATAAATTTACTTAAATTAAAAATATATATAATATACGGAGTAATATAATACAAATATATAAGTGTCGGCAGACGAGCAAACCATGTGACCATATGCGTAGATTATGTATACATATATGCAAATATTTGCTATGTGAGTATTACTTATGATAATATATTGGTTCTACGTATATTTAATGCACGTGACCACGTGTGTAGATTATGTATAGATATATGCAAATATTTTCTATGTGAGCATTATACTTATGATAATATACATTGGTACTACGTATATTTAATGCACGTGACCATGTGCGTAGATTATGTATAGATATATATGCGATGCATTGCAATCACAATATTAAAGCAAAATTTTAATTAGGAGGTATACATGACTGTTGCTTTCGTATATAAGTATATGAAGTAATATGAGCATTCCGTATAGATGGCGTATTAAGTTTATAGTACATGCATTATATATGTATATGTGTATTATATGGTATATGGTATAAATATTTGGTACATGGTATGCCTATTAATATAATTAGTATAATGCTATAAATATGGTGTATACTTGAATAATTGTAAAAGTGTGGTATATTATACATGTATATTTTATGTGTATGTGGGAAATATTTTGTGAGTATTTTATATATATAGTGAGTACAAGGTGTGAGATGTTGACATACAATTTTGGTGTAAAACTATATTTTATGTGCCATACTTTGCATGCATTTGCACGATTTTTTAGGAAGTGAATAAAAGAATGCATATTTTTCTATTTTGCCCCCAAATAAGCATGTGACGAGTTGACTATATATTCAATTTAAGTTCTATTAGGTCCTTTCCATTAGTAGCTTTTATACAATTTTTAAGAAGAAATTTGTCAACATGTAAGAGAAGGTGAGGAGAGAGTGTTTGAGGTCTCCCTACAAATATATATATGGGTTTTTCAGACTTTGTGGGGCCCTCCTAATTAATGCTACAGGCTGGTAATTCGCGTGAAGAGCAAAATCAATGTTCAGCCTTGCGCGTGAAATGCACTGGCGCGTTAATTCTTTTCCTTTTATCTCTTTTTCGATTTCTGACCTTTCATTTTTTATTTCTTTTTGTTTTTTTTTTCTCACTTTTTCCTCTTTCCTCTCTCATATTTGGCAATTTAAAAACTTGTGCTAAAACTTATCTATTGGTGATGGCCTTAATGGGTTCGTTGTACTTGAGGAATTCTACATGTACTCACAATTCTTACTTTCATTTTTTATGAGAAGTTATATCGTGGACCATGGTCCAAAAATGACACCATTTATTTAAGTAAAGAAACGGTTGTCATCACATATTAACGGAGCTCCGTAAATAAAATTACAATTCATCTCAAATGATATTGCATTAATTTGTTTTTATATTATCAAATAAAACTGTAGTTATATCAAAATGAAATTGTAGTTGTGTTGAAAGGAAAGTGCAGTGTATATAAAATGAAACAGATAACAGTTTCACATATTTGAGTGTATACTGTCCAATGAAACTGTAGTTATATCAAAATGATACTGTAGTTGTGTTGAAAGGAAATTGCAGCGTATATTCAAATAACCCAATAAATTGAACCGAGAAACTACTTTGTAATATCTTTGAACTACATCATAGTTCTTCACTTTAAAGGTAAATTGTATTTCTTTATTAAGATGATTTAAAATGTTTAAATTTGTACAATCTTATCTAATCTTATTCCTTAAATCCTTAAACTAGAAATTTTTCTATCCAGAATAACTCATTCAACAATAATGGTTTAACGAAATGAATCATTAACAGAACACCTAAAGGACTAGTATGTTTTTATGTTGATAATAATATGTAAATATTAATTAGATCATTATCTTACGTAGCTACATTTAAAACTCATTAGTAAAAATGTTAATGTAGGGCAATAGAACATCGTGACGCACTTGACGCATTGAAAAGATGCCGAGACTATAATAATGCTGCAATCAAGTTTGTAAATCTAGAAAATGAAGAAATTTCAAAATAGTCACCGTTGATACATTCATTGAATATATTAGAACTAATATAAATTTACAAATCATTTCATCTTCCAGACTCAACCTGCTTAGATAAATTAAAATTAGCATCAACCTTGACAACAAAAACACTTGGTATATAGGATGTAGCCACTATTTAAAAAAAAAAAGGTTTATGCACAAAGTGGCAAAAAATTTAACTCCAAGGTTAGTATCAATTCAATAAAATAAAATAAAATAAAATAAAAACCACACACACGGACACACATAAAATCAAGTACTACAATCATTCATACTAATTTTTTTTTAAAAATGAACTGATGCAAAATGGATATGGAAATTGATAATGAAACTGGACACATTGCAGCATCAATATTCAAACTACCTGCTAAGTTATTTATTATTCTTACTATTAAGTAAAAACAAGTTTGTATGCTTAAGGTGCGTCAGTTGTTGAAACTTAAGGTGCGCCATTTTAAAATTTTAGGTGCGTGGTTTGTGTACTTAAGGTGCGCAATTTTAAAACTTTGGGTGCGTGGTTTGTGTTCTTAAGGTGCTTTATTTGTATGCTTAAGGTGTGTGGCTTGTGTACTTAAGGTGCGCCATTTGAATGCTTAAGGTGCGTCTTTTTGTGTTAAGCGCACAACCGCATGGGAAGATATATTATATTTGCACTTGATATATATATATATATACACACACACTAGTGATCAAATGAGTCCATCCTGTTATATGAGTCTGTGTGGACAGATCTAGGTTATTGAATGCTTGAAATCAATGGTTTAGATTTCGCCAACTGTGCAAGTGAAGTGCACAGTTCACCGTGCACAATTGTGCACAATTGCGAAGTTTCACATTTGGCCAAATCTAAATCATTGATCTCAAATATTCAATGACCCAGATCTGTCCATACGAACTTATGTGGAAGGGTGGATTCACGGAATATGTATGTATGTATGTAACTACTTATAAATGAATTTTCATTATTTTTGTATAATTTGAGTGAACTTATCCGATATTATTTGAGTTTTGTCATGCACACATATATATGGGTGTCTGCGTAAAAGCAAGATCATCATAATACTATCTACACAAATGAGCAGAGTAATCCCCTTAGACTTTAATTGCAACATTTCGACTAAAAATATTATTTCAAAAAAAAAATCTATGATTTTTAACGCAATACAGTATTCAAACCCTATCATTTTATTTTACAATAATA
>NXFB01001088.1:0-10819 GCA_002525835.2 Ipomoea batatas
TTCTCCTGTAAACCACGTGCATGTTCAGGTTTTATAAAGTGTATGTACTACTTTTTTGTTAAATCAATCAAAAGAGGTAAGATTAGCAAAGAGTAAAAAATTAAGTAGAAAGTAAAAATCATATAATATTACTCATTTTACTTCGTACTTTATACTAGTGATCAACCGATCACTATTTCTCATTTTCTAAAAAATTATTTTGAACACAATCAAAACATATCACATATCAAAAATAATACTTCTGGAAAATACACTTGGAAAGGACACATTCAACAAGCTGAGCCTGCCCTAGGGCTCTACAGCAACAGAACAAAACAAAAAAGAGTAACCCAACCAGGATGGTTAAAGATACAAACTTGTAACTACAAGGTCATAAGTTTAAATCTTAGCCTTCTTAGTTTGAACATATCAGATGTGAACAAACTAGGCTGGTTTATCTCTTTGTAGTTCTGTACAGCTGACTAGAGTCAATAATTAAGCAGGGTTTACTCCGTGCAAGTAGAGAATGGTGATTGCAGAATGAGTAACGAGTTACATGCATGAGGAGGAAGAAGTTTCAGACAAGAGCTCATCTAAGAGATCAGATCCCAAGTCCTCAAAAACCAAAACACCATTATTCCTTTCCTCCTCCTTCTCGCACGAGGGCGAATTTCCTTTACCACGCCGGGTTCTTTTCTTGTGCTTCTCCTTCAGAGCTGCAGCCATGGACGTCCCTTCTTTGCAGTCCAATTCTTCCAAGGATTTGCGCACTAGCTCGGCCGGGAAGTTGAGGCAAGCCGAGGTGCCACGCATCGCTAGAGCGGCCTGGTCGTAAGCCAAAGCAGCATCCTCGGCGCTGTTGAAAGTTCCCAGCCAAACCCTCTTCCCATTCAGGGTTGAATCCCTAATCTCCGCCGCATATTTCCCCCACGGCCGCTTTCGTACTCCTATGTAGTTGCTTGCCTTGCCGGAAGTATCATTTTCCATTGAATTTTGGTTAATTTGGAAAAGTTTAGGCGAAAGGAGGAGCGAATTATATAGTAAGATGTGTAGGCAGCAGCATTTTATTACATCAAATCCATTGTTTTGCCACTGGGGACTGAAGTAGTGTGCGTGGCTTTAAATACTGCTACTGCGGCCATTACTGTCTACATGATAATTCAATATTGGAATTATTTTTTTGGAGGTTTTCAAACCACATCCATATTAGTATCAGTACTATTATGCACAATCATATATGACATTTTTCATTCTATCTTGTATCATTAACTATTCTTTTTTATACATGCCTATCATTAGTATTTGGTTGACAGGTTTTGGCATAAGGTATGGATATCAAAGTAATTGTTATTGTTTGGTTGATAGGTTTTTAGAATACTATTATGGATTTGGAATACATTATTAATTGATAAATTCATACCCTTATTAAATAAGGGTTTCATTTCCTTTCCTCCTTCCTTCTCCAACTAGTAATAATCATTCACATTCACCCTACTACCAAACATGCAAAATACTTTCACCAAAACTCATTACCTTTACCAAGTATTTGATACCTATACTGATTCTGATTCCCACGTGTGAACCAAACACACACACACATTCCAATGGTATGGCCCGGGTTAGCCCGATTTAATCTGATAGCCTATAGGACTAACCCAATTAGCTTGATTTTTATTGAGTTGATTTTTCTTTTCGGTCCTAACCCTATAAATTTTGGGATTTATTGGGTCAGCCTATTAGTTTAGGGCTAAGCTAGATTGACATCCCTACTTAGATCCATAAATGGCAGCACCTGGTGATGATAGATTATTTCTCAGAGGTCAATTAGAATACAGAGGCTAATTTTGTAGATTAATTCAGTCATCTTGAAATTTAGTGGCCCTATATTGCACTGGCCAGCAAATTTGTGATAGCTATTTTGTGAAGGATAACATATTTCGAGCTCAGAAATGTTTCAGGCACGCCTTGTTGATCACTTAGCCAACTCAATACAACTCCTCCTGTGATGAAAATGTTCTTCCACACACAATGTTGATTAGGAATTGCTTAATCATGTAGAAATAGAGAGATGAAAGCAATTTTAATTAATCACAACCACTACACAACATGCAATGCATCGTGAAATAGTAGAAATATGTTTAAATTCTTATTAAAAAAATAGAGAACATGGCACACAGGATAAATTAAACAAATTTCTACTATGTTACAGATTGTGGCGCTGTCAAAAAATCCGACTGCCATGCCCTAACAAAATTTCTAGCTATAAATTTTAAAAAAAAAAAATTAAAAAAAGAATACTATTGCATATATGTGCTTCAAGTTTTTATTCTGTTCGGTACTGATAAGCTATATTTTCATGTGAGTCTCAGTAAAAGTGTTTACATCAAGATTTTGAGTGTTGAGTTAAAAGTTGCGAGTAGAGAATATAATGGGGCTACATAGTATTTTCTATTTTTCTAAAAAAAGTTAAATTCTTGACTTCTGCCCCTTCAAATTTATTCATCTACCCATAATAATAAACTCTTGCCAAGGACCTTGTGGTCCAGTGACATCAAACACTTCCCTTTATACGGGAGGTGGTGGGTTCGAACCTCAGTGGAGGCAACACTGACTCTTGTACTTCAATAGGTTGAGAAAGTAATTATGAACAGATACTGCATTGTAATAGAGTTGTAGGGGTTGTGGTCTGACCTAATTAGGCCTAACTTATTTAGTAAAAAGGCTAGGTTAATTTATGCCAATTTCAAAGCCTATTAAACATAAGAGCATCCTTATCAATAGAGTTATTTCACGGTATTTTAGGAGTTATTGGAAGTGTGATTAGGAAAGAGAAAATAGGATGAGAGAAAAAAATAAATAAAAACAAATATAATTTTAATAAATAAATAAAGTAGTGTGACCAATCATTAAATTTCTTTTCTCTTGGAAACCTAAATAACCTCATCTTTGCAGAAGCACCCCAATCTTCTCTCTCTTATCTTCTCTCCCCTCCATGTGACTTTCATTCCCTAAAATACTGTGAAATAACCACTGATGTGGTTGCTCTAATAGACCAGACATATATATACTATGTTTGACCTTCGAGCCTATAGGTCTGGCATATATATATATATATATATATATATATATATATATATAGGGAAGGGTGTGAGGTGATCTATTTTTCTTTAAAAACCTTAAGCTTCTAATCTATGAACCTTAAGCTGGATTAACATAAATATGGCTTTACTGAGAAAATCTTATAGGGAAATATTATTTGTGTTTTGGAACTGTTAAAAAAAAAAAGATGCACCTTAAGAAGTGAAATAACGCACCTTAAGAAGGAAACCACGCACCTAAAGCCTTAGGCTGACACACCTTAAGTTTCAACAACGTAACTGATGCACCTTAAGAAATAAAATCACACACCTAAAACTTTAAACCGACACACTTAAGTTTCAACAACTAATGCACCTTAAGCTCAAAACCACGCACCTTACGAGAAAAATCATGCACCTTAAGTTTGACCCATATAAAAAATGACCAAATTGCCACCGCATTTTTTTAAACGTTGTTAATCCTGAACGTTGATTTTGTCAAGATCAATAGCTCTCATCTCATCACACAACTGCACCTGAGTATATATTCTATTTTATACATAATATATTTTTATAAGTTAGTATATATTCTATTTTATACCTAATATATTTTTATATTTAGTGTAGTGGTCTACAAAATTTATATAGTATTTGAAGCCATGAGTAATAAAGAATTTGGGAAAAAAAATTTCTCGTTTAGAGGAAAGAGCGAGCTTAAATAGTAACACAAAGCCAGGAGAAGTTACACCAGAAACATACTAAGTCTTAACAAACATGTTCGTGATAACAACCCTAGGTCCGATATACATTTTTATAACTCATAATATACATTATTTTAACACATATTGTGCTTTCTCAATCTAATGAGGCTCGAACCCACTCCCATCATCCATATGGGAGTGTTAACCAGGACACTATGTGCCACTAAACCACAAGATCTTTGGCCCAAAAGTTTCATTATTCTAACACATAACGTGCATTATTCTAACTTATAAAATTTGGCTCGAGCCGACCTATTTCCATCACTAACCATAGTAGATGTATGAAAAACCAATGAAAATTTTAATTTTACAAATTTCTATATATCCATCCGTGTCTATTTTGTTTATTGTCAGAACACTTATTATTGCATCAGAATCAAGTTATAATTAGTAACAAATATACAATTTTATTTTCTTATACTTATAATAATTAGCAACACATTTCAATAACAAAATATTAGACTTTGCTCTTTAACCCACCCAACATTATTCATTTTGCTCTTTTCAATTTGCTGCTATGAAAGTGATAGATCTCAAAATAAGAGTACGGAAAACAGTATCCTCTAAGTAATACACATTGGGTGTATCTCCCAGCTTGCAGGGGGTGTTTTAGACCATGAACACTAAATCTTAATTACCTCACATCATATCATCATCAAGAAAGCAGAAAAAGGATCCAGTAAAATTCACAAGGAGCTGGACAAGCCAGCAACTATATACAGTGAGCAATATGTATTCAGGTATGTAGCCGGACAATTATTGCTCGTTATGTACACTTATATCCCTAGCTAGTTATATATATTTGCACCTCTTTCAACACTATCTTTGCTAATAAAAATTGGAAACTCACTATTCTTTAAAATGAATATATAGTTGTATTATAAGGAGATATTGTAGTGTAATTAAATTGCTCTCAGATCAAAAATTAAGAAGATATAAAATTGGAAACTGTTCACCAAATATTATAATGGATAGATATTAGCCTTGTTTGGTAACATAGTTAACTTTATCAACTAATTTTTGCTTATTTGATTACGTACTATTAGTTGTTTGACTTGATTAAACATATTTCTATAACCAGCTAATGCTATTAACTAGTCAAACTCACTAACTCATTTAGTTAACAGTTTTTTACCAAACACGTACCCCATTGATTTTACGTGACACATGGGAATCGAAATGAGAAGAAATAGAAAAGAAAAACAGAAAAAGTTATACGGATACCTCATTTTAGCTCGTGCTCATATTCTCATGGAGGCATGTGTTCAGACTTTATAAATTATTGGGGCCTAGCTAGCTATTTTTTTTTGTTAAATCATTACTCATTTTAGTTAGTACTTCATACTAGTGATCATTTTTTTCTCCCTTTTTTTCTATTATTTTTAACATAATCAAAATAAATCACATACAACCAACATGATTGGGTGGTGGTTCAACATGAAGTCTCCTACCACTTAGTGTGCTGACCATTGGACGAAAAATTAGTTTTTGGCTATGGGCTGGAGGATACCTTTGGACAACAAAATAAATCACATACAGAAAATATTATTTCTTGAAAATACAGTCCGAACTGTGCCCTAGCTAGGGCTCAATCATGTGCAACGAACAACCAAAAAAAGAAAGAGAGAGAGAGAGAAATTAAAGAAGGAAAAGATGGAAGTAGAGAATGGTGGTTACATACATGAGGAGGAAGTTACAGACAAGAGCTCATCTAACAGATCAGATCCCAAGTCCTCCAAAACCAAAACACCATTATTCCCATCCTCCTCCGCCGCCGCTTTGCACGACGGCGAATTTCCTTTACCTCGCCGGGTTCTTTTCCGGTACTTCTCCTTCAGAGCTGCAGCCATGGACGACCCTTCTTTGCAGTCCAATTCTTCCAAGGATTTGCGCACTATCTCCGGCGGGAAGTTGAGGCAAGCCGAGGTGCCACGCATCGCTAGAGCTGCCTGGTCGTAAGCCATAGCAGCATCCTCGGCGCTGTTGAAAGTTCCCAGCCAAACCCTCTTCCCATTCCGGGTTGAATCCCTAATCTCCGCCGCATATTTCCCCCATGGCCGCTTTCGTACACCTATGTAGTTGCTTGTCTTGGTGGAAGTATGTTCTTCCATTGAATTTTGGTAATTTAATTTGAGTAGCTACTTTCTTCTTTCAGGATGTTACTATTCCAAAGTCAATAATATACTAATCTTAATTTGGAAAACTTGAGGTGACTGGGTACGTACTGGGCGTAGCTTTAAATACTACATTTCAGGCTGGCCTGGTAAGCGTCTTTCACCATGATAATTCAATATTAGAATTATTACTTTGGGGTTTTTTTTTCTTCTTTTCTTTTTTTCAATTTCATCTGCTGGATATCAGTTTGGAGAACGGAGTACAACATTCTACTATCAAAATGTGACTTTGACAGCTACACAAGTATAAAGAAGTAAAGTTGTGTCTTGGGTTTGATATGATAATGGATATCAGAGTAGGTACAAGAGGTAAGTGTTGGGTGGCGGCTTGGAAGTTCGAATCCAGCGTCCAATTCAAGTTGCGCCTTCGCTACTAGCTATAAAATTTGACGTAATAATAAGTGTTTGATCCTGACAATTGGTATCAAAGTAGGTCACGGGTGATGTGAGGGATTGTTAGGCGTCGACTTGGACAGTTGAGTCCACCATCCAAATTGCGTCTTCGCTACTAGCTAAAGTTTTTGGCGCAGTAGTAAGGTTTTTTTTTTCTTGACACCATTTATATCGGTATCGATAATATCATGTACAAAATTGTACATGATATTTATAATTGTATTGAATATAATTAACTATTCTTTTCTGTGTGTGATATGTAAAAATAAATATCTGAAATTAGTACACAATGTTAAAATTATAGTTATACTAAAATATTTTTAAAAAGGAAAAAAGGGCCAAATAGATACTCGAGCTTTACACGGAGCGAGAAAGTAATTAGGTTTCTAAACTTTTTAAAGTTGCAATTAAATACTCCAACTTATCAAAATTCACCATCAAATAAATCTAAATAGCAGTAGCTAATAGGTTACCGGTATGCAGGTCGTCGTTGACCGTCTCAAAAATTCGGCCACACTGGTTGCCTTCTCCGATTAACAAAAAAGGTGACCAATCCGGTCTCATCGGAGAAGCTAATAAGGCAACCTTTTGGGTCACCTTCTTAACGGGGAAGGGCAACTGGTGACCGTCAACCGGTCGTAGGAGTCTTGCATGATTCCTACTTACATGTTATTATATGTCATTAATCAATTTTGGGGTTTCAATATAATGGTTGTGTTTGGCAGAGTTTATTTAGGAACTTATAGCTTATTTTAAGCTACTAATATGCTATAAGCTTTGTTTGGTAATGCTCTCAAAATAAGCTAGTAGCTTAAAATAAGAGCTTATTTTGAAACGCTATTTCAGGTAACTTTTCAAAAATAAGCTAGTAGCTTCTTAACTTTTTTCTATCTTTATCCTTATTATTTTAAATAAATGACATCATTTATCCCTCTCAATTAAAATTCTTTTGGCATTTTTTCTTCAATATGTTTCGTTGTAATTTTAATTTGATATTTGTGTTTGAACAATAATTTTTGTATGAACTAATTTTATGAATTATAAACATTTTGTTTTACTTTATATATTTTTAAATATGTGTTCTTACTTTATATTTTTAAATATTGATTTCATTATTTTATATTTTAATATGTAAACAAACCTATTTAAATTTAAAATTATTTAACTTTTATGTAGATATCCTTTTTAGTCTTTTTACATTTATCAATTTATCAAAAAGCTAATTTTACCAAATACTTTTAAGCATAACAGCTAGCTTAACAGCTCTTCAGATTTCAGCTTCGAGCTTATAGCTTTTCAGCTTTCAGCTACCATTTCAGCTAGGTTTGCCAAACATAGCCAATACACGAGAATAGCATGTTCATGAGCTTAATTACAACTTCCAAAAGTTTCAAGAGCCTAATTACCTTCTCTATGTAAAGTTGGGGAGCCTATTTGATCCTTTTTTTCTTCTTTTTTTTTAAAAAAAAAAATAATTGTATATTATTTTTTAAACAAAGGCATGGTTGTATAATTCATATTATGTTAAAAAAGAATAATTGATAATTTGGATAATAATTATTGTATAATTAATAATTTTTAAAGTACTAATTTTAGATACAATAAATGATTAAATATAACTACGATAGCATTTAATAAGTCAAATTCAGTGAAGGTCCCTTGTCTTTGGTAGCAATTTCAAATTTAGTCTAGGGATAGCAATGAGGTCGGTGGTAGATTGGGGAGGGCTACACCCGTCACCCGACACATCTCTTATATTTTCTCCGCCCACCCAACTCCCAACTCGCATCGGGTGGACTTTTTCAAAATCACTCCCGCCCCATTGGGTGTGGGCGCCCACTATAGGTACCTACCACTTATTAGTTTATTAAAAAAATTAAAATAATATTTAAATTACTTACGCATGATAAAATTCACTAGTTATTTTTTTGACTAGTTATATTAAAACATAAAATAATATAAATATTCAAATATAATAACTAAATTGTGAATTTTTTTAAAATAAACTTGTCAGTTTAAAACTAAACATAATAAAAAGTTAGTAAAAGTAATAGAAACTTTTATAATTAACTACAAACTAGTACTTATTTAGCTAATAATATTTTATATGTGCGATGCGCCAAAACATATTTCCAACATGTATAGTTGTAGAGTTCATATTGTATTAAATAAAAGTATAGTTTATAATTTGAATAATAATTATGGTATGATTAATATTATTAAAATAAGAAACTTAAATATGATATATTACTAAATATAATCAGTAAGATTTAATTAAAATTTAATGAAATCAAACTTATTTCTTATAATAGCATGTTTAATTTACATTATTATCTTTGAAGAATAAAAGAAAAAAAATATTGTGTATGCATGTACATGGTAATAATAATGGGAAACATAACAAAAGTTATAACGGCAAGGATATTTTTGTCCATAAAATTGTATAGTACAACTCTTATAACATAATGTATACAAAAATTTAACAGAATAAACGGACATAAATCAGGAGTATAACCTGGATTGAAACTTGTTATGTTCTTAGATTAGACACACACACACACACACACACACACACATATATGGTGAGTTGGGTGGGGTCCTAGGCGGGTTTTGTACATAAAACGCGAATCTAACATAACCCACATCGGGTTTAATTTTTTAAGACTCATCCCCAAGACCCCAACCCACCACCAACTATCACCAAAAAAATAAAAATTCAATCTGTGGGGTGGATTTGGATGGATATCCGCATGGCGGATTGAAATTGACATCCCTAATTTTGTCCCAAACAATCATATTTTGGACACTTTAATTTTGGTCCTTCTGGTGTCTTTTTCAAGTAAAACCATATTTTAGGCAATGACATTTTCATTTCTTCACATTTTTATTTTATTTTCTGATTTTTTGCGCCAATTTTTTTCATCTCTTTAGTTGTGAATTGCACTATATCCATCACCTGACTCTTGTCTTCATCTCCTTCAACCCGGCCCAAATTGTTATCCGTCAATGACGATTTCGAGTACGTGAGGACCTCCGAGTGCAGGGAAATCATTTTCCAACGTAGTTGAAAAGCTCAGGATGTCATTACCTAGTCGGCTTCAATCCATAATTATGTGAATCATCTACTATAGTTGTAACGCTTTTTTTTTTTTTTAAAAAAAAAAGTCTCTTCTTTTTCATCGAAAAATGTCCTTCGCTAAAATAGGGTTTCACCGGAAAAAAAATCATCAGAACGACCAAAAGTGTTCCAAATATGATAGTTTGGGGTGTTAAATAACAAAAACAATTTTCTAGGACTAAATTTGGAAAATCCCAATAAAGACAAGGGACCTCCGCTGGAATTAACTCATTGAGAAAATCAAAAAAATGAAGAGACAAAAATACCATTGTTTAAAATATGATTTTACAAGAAAGTCTCAAAATCATCGAAATGACCAAAAGTGTCCAAAACATGAAAGTCTGGGGGTATTAAATGGAAAAAAATTATATTATGAGATTGAATGTGAAATTGCCACCAAAGGCATGGGGCCTCCACTGAAATTAACTCAATTTAATATATACTAATGAAAGTTTAATTGTTTGAGGATAATTTTGTCTTAAAAAAATAATAGCAGAATATGTGTAAGCATGCAAACATAAAAATACATACATAATCAGGGCGTAACATGAATTCACTTTTTAATTATTTTGATTTAGATATTTATATTAATACTAACAATACTTAGTACAAAAAAATATAGTGTACACAATTATACTCAATATTATTGATACAAATGTCGATTAACACATGCTTTATACCTTTAATTATTATATCTATTCACAGTTGATCCTTTATTATAATGACTAGTATTTTATATGCGTGATGTACAAAAATATATGCACAATATTAATACTCAATGTTAAAATATATTTTTTATAAATAATAGTATTTTTTTTTTAATTCATAGTTGTAGAATTCATATTATATTAAAAGAATAGTTGATAATTTGAATAATAATTAATGTATGATTAATATTGTTAAAGAAAAAATGTTAGATATGATAAATTATTAAAGAACGAATTCTATTTTTGGTCCTACTGTTATAGGGGTGTGTCCAATTTTAGTCCACCTTAATTAATTTCGTCACATTGCGACTACTGTTATTGAACGCATTCCACTTTTAGTCCACCGTTAGTATTTCCGTCAAGAGGCTGTGTAATCTAGGGGCATTTTAGTCTTTTTATGGTTGTCTCTTCTCTTTTACCCTTTCTTACGGCAATCGGTTCCGATTAATCACTTTGTCTCATTGAGACGGTCATGGCCCTTGGGGTTAGGAATTCAACCTTTTGGGATTAATCACTTTGTCTCATTGAGACGGTCATGGCCCTTGGGGTTAGGAATTCAACCTTTTGGGAACATATCTCTCTCTCTCTCTCTCTCTCTCTCTCTCTCTCT
>NXFB01001088.1:10917-27877 GCA_002525835.2 Ipomoea batatas
ATATGTGAATTGATTGAAATACATCTTGTAATTTACCTTTTTTTTTTTGAAAAAGAATGCTATTACTGTTAATAAATTCCAATTCTCCTAAAACTACTTGTGATTGGAAAAATTTTAAAAATTTGTCGACTTTGTTTCCGTTGGACAATGTGCATTATCGGCTAATTAAAGAAGACAAATTAAGGTTTTACGTTGAACCCCAATGTTAAGAATTTCTCATCACTTGAACCCTAGAAATGAATATTTTTTTTTTTTTAAAAAAAGGTAAATTACAAGATGTATTTCAATCAATTCACATATTACCAAATATTTGTACATTATTACCCACAATCTTGTACTATTAAACAATACTCCGTATTTCTTAATTTATTTAATTAGTTAATCAATTAAATTCTGTCTTGGGTTTAAAAATTTGCTGTCTCTGATTCCAAAGGACAATATAATGTGTATTATCTGCCGACAAAAGTAGACAAATTAAAGTGTCAGGTTGAAGCCCGATGTTACATTTGGCAATTGCCAGATATGAGTTGTTATTTTCTTCTGGCCGTGTAATTAAAGGCTTCTCTCTCCCAAAAGAGAAGAAATGCTCAAATGCAGGTGCTTTGTTCATCATTCATAGTATAATGTGCACGTGAGAACTTACGAATCGTAGTTTCCTACAGCCTTTCAATAATAATAATGTATACGTGTGAATCCATTGTTGGTGTAATGGTGTTGAATAAGACTATGTTTGCCAAATCAACGCGGTAATTGAAATCTGAAAAGTTATAAGTTATGTTTAAATAACTGAGCTGGAAAGCTGAAAAAGTGACTAAAAGCTGAAAAATTATAAGCTAGAAGTTAAAACTGAATAGCTGTTAAGCTAGCTGATTATGGTTAAAAGTATTTCATAAAATTAATTTTTTGGTAAACTGATAAATGTAGAAAGACTAAAAACGATATCTTCATAAAATTTAAATAAGTTTGTTTACATATTAAAATTTAACATTTTGAAATGAAACTATTAACATAATCATGATCTACCATCACATAATGAAGTAGCAATATTGTTGCAAATCTCTTTCATCTCAATAGAGGTTTCACTTAAATTTTCATTGATGCAAAACACAATTACTTGCACCAAAGTTCCAGTTATTTAAGAAAATGCCACCGCATCGTTTTTTTAAAGTTACATCTGATTCGTTGATCTGGACATGTGGACGGCTGTGAAACGTTCTCATTTCTTTGTTGGGCGGCAGTTCGCATGGGAGCGCGCCCATATATATATATATATATATATNTTTTTTGATGAAGTTATTGAATAGCTAGTCTCATCAACCTAATATCTTATGTTCAATATCAGTGTTAGAGTGAGTTACTGTTTTCCTCTCTCCTTTGTGAGTGCTTTTTCCTCTTCTTGTGAGTGTTCTTGGGTTTTTTAGGTTTTTTCTCGTCAGAAGCGTTAAGCAATGGAGAAGGGTGGCCCAAGTATGTTGGCAGATGCTTGTGAGGCTTTATCCATTGTTGATGATGATGAGGGAGTGATTCTAGAGGACGACGATGTTGTCATTCCACAACAACCTTTGGACTACCGTTTCTTGCTGGTTGGTAGGGTTGTTACTGAGCGGCAAATAAAGTTAGTAGTTTTTAGAGATGTTATGGCTACGTCTTGGAAACCTGGGAAGGGTGTGATGGTACGTGATCTGGGGAACAACCGTTTCTTGTTTCAGTTTTATCATGAGCGTGATATTTCGAGAGTGGTAAATGATGGTCATTGGACCTTTGATCAAAATCTGGTTTTGCTTCGCCGGCTAACGGAGGGCGAGGATCCGTTGGCAGTTCCTTTAGAAGTTGCGGCGTTTTGGGTTCAAGTTCATAATGTTCCGGTTGGTTTCATGTCCGAGAGGGTCGCGAAGGTTATAGGGAATTACGTGGGGGTGTTTGATAAGGCGGACGAGAGAAATTTTGGATCGAATCCTAGTTCTTTTATGCGTGTGCGAACACGTATTGATGTTTCTAAGCCTCTGAAAGCTCGAATGCGGATGAAGAAACCTGGTGGGGAGTGGTTTTGGGTTGATCTCAGGTATGAGAGGCTACCGTCATTCTGTTTCTATTGCGGGGTGATCGGCCATGCTGAAAAGTTTTGTCCAAACGCGTTTGACGATCCGATGGAGGGGAAGAGTTTGCCGTACGGAGCATGGCTGCGGGCTGGGGGCCGGAAAGCTGTGGTGCCGGCGATAAACAAATGGCTGGTGTTGGAGGAGCCAGAAACGGTCGCAGCGGCGGGGAGTGCTGGGGGTTCTGGAAATGTAACGGTCATTAATAAGCCGTTAGGGAAGGGAGATAATGGGGAGAGTAAGCTGGAGACAGAGAAGAATAAGGGAGGGGTTTTAAATGATACTTATGAGGGGGAAGGAGTGGTTTTGGTAGAGCAGAAGAGGAAGCGTAGGGAGAGTGAGATAAGTGCCTTTAATGGGCCGGGTACAAAGGGTGATTGGATTAGCCCAATGTCTGTTGATTCAAATAATCCAACTTTAGCTATGGAGGTGGGCTCTGAGGATCAGGCCCACCGCGCTCAATGAATTGCTTTAGTTGGAACTGTCGTGGGCTTGGAAACCCACTGACAGTTCATGTTTTGTTGGGCCTGATTAGTCAAGACAGGCCTGATGTTTTATTTCTTTGTGAAACTTTAAGTAATGCTAGACGGATGGAAAGCGTTCGGGTTCGTTTGCGATATGATAATTGCTTTACCGTTGAACCGGTGGGGCGAAGTGGAGGTCTTGCTCTCTTATGGAATGGGGGTCTCGACGTTGAGGTGAAAGGGTATTCGAATCATTACATAGATACGGTGGTCTCGGCTCCGGGGACGTCCGAGATGGAGGTTCACGGGGTACTACGGTAGTCCAGAGAGGCATAATCGGCGGCACTCGTGGGAGCTATTGAGGTATTTATCTTCAATTAATTCTCTACCTTGGGTTCTCATGGGGGATTTTAACGATATAATGGCGGCTTCAGAGAAAGAAGGAAGGGTTCCTCATCCTGAATGGTTGAGGAGGGGTTTTTGTGAGGCTGTGAGAGAGAGTGGTTTGTCTGATTTTGGGTTTGAAGGGTGTCAATTTACCTGGGAAAGGGGTCGGGGAACGGTGAATTGGGTGAGGGAAAAGCTTGATCGAGTTCTGGTGTTTGGGAATTGGCGAGATGCTTTCCCTAGGGCCAGAGCTTGGTCGGTTGAAGGCTCTAGTAGTGACCATTTACCTCTAAAATTGAGTACGAACTGGGTAGGGAGAAGGAGTGTAGTTCGCAGGCCCCATTATGAGAATTCTTGGGGAAAACTTCAGGAGTGTAGGGACACGGTGGTGTCGGCATGGTACCGTGATGGTACTGTTTCGATTGGGGAGAGGATTGACAGATGCAGTAGAGAGGTATGGCAGTGGGGGAGGAGGCAAAACGTGGGCGAAAGTGCTGAAATTAGGAAATGTAAGCAGAGGATGGGAGAGCTCAGAAATGCGGGTAATGGGAGGAGTGTGAGGGAGTTTGGGGATGCCCAGCGAAAGTATATGGCTCTTGTGCAAAATCAAAGTGATAGATGGCGTCAAAGGGCCAAAGAGTTGTGGTATTCTGGGGGTGACTGTAATAGCAAATTTTTTCATTCCTCTGTCAATAGCCGGAGGAGGAGGAACCAGATTGATGGGCTCAGAAATGCTGCTGGGGTGCTCATAAGGGATGAGAGGGGGAAGGCTGATATTATGGTCGATTATTTCCAGAATCTGTTTTCTACAGAGGTCGGGGATGATCGGCCGGTGCTTGACTGTTTAACCAGACAAGTTTCAGAGGACCAGAATTTAATGCTGGTGAAGGAGGTTTCGGCGGAGGAGGTGAAAACTGCAATATTTGGGATGCACCCCGACAAGTCCCCAGGCCCGGATGGGTTGTCACCGGCTTTCTTCCAAACACACTGGGATGTGGTGGGCGAGGAGGTGGTAAGTTTCTGCAAACTCTTTCTTCATACTGGTCATATGCCTGAGTCTTTAAATGAAACTCATATTGTTTTGATTCCGAAAAAGAGTCACCCGGATTTGATGTCTGATTTTCGCCCTATTTCGTTATGTAATGTCATCTATCGTGTCTTAGCGAAAGTCTTAGCTAATCGTCTGAGGGGGGTGTTAGATTTGATTGTTTCTCCGGCACAAAGTGCTTTTATTACAGGGAGATCAATTGTTGATAATGTTCTTCTTGCTTTTGAGTCAAATCATGCCATGAATCGTGTTCAAGGGGATAGGGGTGGTTATGGGGCACTAAAGGTGGATATGAGTAAGGCATATGACCGGGTGGAGTGGGGGTTTCTAGGGCGAGTCATGACAAAGTTAGGTTTCAGTGAGAGGTGGGTGAGCTTAATGCATGAGTGTATCTCTACAGTTCAGTATCGAGTTTTGGTAGAAGGGAAAGAGTGGGGGCCTATTGTTCCGACTAGGGGTTTAAGGCAAGGGGATCCTTTGTCTCCATGCTTGTTTATCCTAGTAGCGGAGAGTCTCAGTGCCATGCTAAGGGTTCAGGAGATGGAGGGTGGTTTGCAAGGGGTGAGAGTGGCTCGGGGGGCTCCTCGTATTTCTCATTTGTTCTTCGCGGATGATTGTCTTTTCTTTTTTAGGGCAAACAATCTTGAAGCCGGGATTATTAGAGAGGTTTTGAAGGAGTATGGGCGGGCTAGTGGGCAACAAGTGAATTTCGCGAAAACAGCTATCGTTTTTTGGAATAATGTGGGGAGGGAGGATAAGGAGGCTGTTTTGGAAACCCTTGGGATTACAGAACAGCAGGGTGGGAGGAGCTTTTTGGGGCTACCGGGTTTTGTGGGGCGGCGTAAAAGAGAGATTTTAGGTTTTATTCGGGAGAAGGTTCGAAACAGGATTCTTTACTGGGGTAACCGGTTTCTATCTAGGGCTGGGCGTGAGGTTCTTCTCAAAACTGTTCTCCAAGCTATCCCGAACTATGCTATGAATGTGTTTTTATTACCTAAAACTATGTGCATTGAGATTGAGAGACTTATGAATGCGTTCTGGTGGGGTTGTGAGGGGCGAGGGAGAAAGGGGATTCGGTGGAGCTCTTGGGCTGACTTATGTAAACCTAAGAGGGGGGGTGGAATGGGTTTTAGGTTAGTAAGGGAGATGAATATGGCAATGCTTGGTAAGCAGGGCTGGAAGTTTATGCACAAACCTGATGCGTTGGTCACTCGAGTTTTTAAGGCTCGATACTTTCCAAATTGCTCTTTCATTGATGCTAAGCCGGGGTCCAATCCCTCTTTTGTTTGGTCGAGTATCCGTGAAACGCAGAATCTGATACGGGAAGGGGTGCGATGGGGTATTGGGAATGGGGAACATGTGAGGGTGTGGGAGGATCCGTGGTTGCCAAATGATCAAAATCCTTATGTATCTACCCACAACCCTGGTTTTGAGTCCTCTACTCTTGTCAAATCTTTATTTCATCATAATACTACTTGTTGGGACACCGAGCTGCTACATGATATTTTTAATCAACACGATTGTGCTCGTATTCTGAGTGTTCCTATCTCTATTACCTCTACTCCTGATTTTCTGTTTTGGAAGGGGGAAACAAATGGTTTGTATTCTGTGCGTAGTGCCTACCGCATCTTGACTGAAATGTGTGTTACGGGTAATGGGTATGAATGGACTGCCGTGTGGGACCTAAACTTGCCCCCTAAGATTAAGTGTTTCTTTTGGACTTTATGTTCTTTGCGTCTTCCTACTAAGGACGCTTTGATGGTGAAACAGGTTCGATGTGATCCGTTATGCACCCTCTGCGGATTGGAAAATGAAACTGCAGTTCATGTGTTTGCAAACTGTGCCTTTGCACATCTTTGCTGGCGTATTTTAGATCCGGCTTGGGGGCTGACTGAAATGGATTCTATTGGGCAATGGGTTCAGGAAATGTTTTTGTCTTTGTCTCGGCAGATGGTAGAGAAGGCAATTGTTGTTTGTTGGGCACTGTGGGAAAATCGCAACAATAGTGTATGGCACCAACAAATGAAGGATCCTAACACTCTGGTCACTCATGCTTTTCTCTTCTGGGAAGCGTGGAAAAGGGCTCAACAGCAGAAACATGTTTTACCCTCACCTCAATCTAGCAGTTTGATAAATCCTACACACTGGAGTCCTCCTCCTGTTTCTTTCTTTAAGGTGAATATCGACGTTGTAATGGATTTTGTTAATGATTGTATGGGGTTTGGGTGGGTGGTTAGGGATCATGAGGGTCGGGTGCAGGGGGTGGCAATGCGGAAAGCGGCCGGCGTTTTCTCGGTGCCTGAGGCTGAAGCGATGGGAGCCCGGGAGGCGTTGAGTTGGCTAAAACGTAAGGGTTGGGAGCGGGTGATCATTGAATCCGACGCGCAGGTGGTGACGAGGGCGGTCGACACGGGTGATCTGAATACTCCCTTCGGGGCAATCATCCGGGATGTTCGTTCTTTACTGAACCAGTTTGAGTCGGCCGCTATGTGCTTTGTGCGGAGAGGCAGCAATTCGGTCGCTCATGCGTTGGCGAAACAGGCTTTAGATCAGCAGACACATGTTTTAGTTGATTTTTCTGAGCATATGCCGTTCTTTATTTCTGCTTTGGTCTGTAAGGATATTATGATCTAATATACTGGTTTTCTCTGGTTTTCAAAAAAAAAACATCTAGCTTAAGAGCTCTTCAGATTTCAGCTTATAGCTTATAACTTTTCAGCTTTCAGCTACCTTTTCAACTATATTTGAAACGGTAGCTGAAAGCTGAAAAGCTATAAGCTCGAAGCTGAAATCTGAAGAGCTGTTAAGCTAGTTGTTATGCTTAAAAGTGTTTGGTAAAATTAGTTTTTTGATAGGGCGATAAATGTAAAAATGACATCTTCATAAAAGTTAAATAGTTTTAAATTTAAATAGGTTTGTTAACATATTAAAATATAAAATAATAAAATCAATATAATTTAATAAAATATAAAGTAAGAACGTATATTTGAAAATATATAAAGTAAAACAAGATGTTTATAATTCATAAAATTAGTTCATACAAAAATTATTGTTCAAACACAAATACCAAATTAAAATTACAAAGAAACATATTGAAGAAAAAAGGCTGAACAAGTTTTAATTGGGAGGAATAAATGATGTCATTTATATAAAATAATAAGGATAAAAATGAAAAAAAAAAGTAAAAGAAAGTTAAGAAGCTACTAGCTTATTTTTGAAAAGCTACCTGAATTAGCGTTTCAAAATAAGCTCTTATTTTAAGCTACTACATTATTTTGAGAACATTACTAAACAAAGGTTATAGCTTATTAGTAGCTTAAAATAAACTATAATAATTATTTTTATTATCAAATTCTAAAGTTTATTACAGAGTATTAATTAATTAATTATAGAATACTAATACTATTTTCTGTAGTGAATTTATCTCATAATATTCACTTCTTGATATGACAATAAAACTATTTATATTGATCCAAAAAAATTAATTGAATAGATAGAGTATGATTTTCGTATTGATTGAAAATCACGAGTTAAATTTGGAATTTATCACTTAAAACGATAGATATTAGGAGGGGAAAATGTGGCAGATCAAACAGAATATTTTCTTTCAAAATATGTAAAGTGAGTGACACTTTTTGGTAGTTAATCTCGTGAGGTTTTCAAAATCTTTGAAAGTAAGGTAAGATTTCAAATTTTTTAAAAAATAATAATAATGAAATGATTTTATTTATTGGTTTGATATACATTACCGTATTGTTGAGATATTCATTTATTTGTAATATTTTTATCACATGTTTTACATTATTGCTATTATTGACCTGTCATATATTAGACATGCACAGGCATACAGCATTCTCAAATCTTAACCCATGCCACTTACATAAACCAAATAAGCCATTGAATTTTACCTAAAAAGTTAATTAGGCTCATAAATTTCACTTAAAAAGTTTAGGGGTTTAATTGGTTTTTTAGATAAAGTTCGTGAGTTTATTTGACAATTTTCTCTTTAAAAAAATTCTGATTTTCTGGTTGATTTATTTTTAATTTTTTTTCCTGATTTTTCGCCTTCAATTATGATTTGTTGCTTGCCAACAGAAAAAGTCGCAGGTTTCCTCACCGTTAAATCAAGATTAACCCAATTATTCCGGCCTTCATGGTTGTCGTCAACCTTGCCTAAAATAGGTTTTACTAAGAAAAAAGTCATTAGAAGAGCCAAAAGTGTTCAAAAAATCATAGTTTGAGATATTAAATAGTAAAAATGATAATCTGAGACTAAATTTAAAATTGTCAGACAAAAGACATCAGCTTGAATTAACTCATTTTGGGTATTATCTCTATTTACAAATGTTTAATTACCTCTGACTCCACGCGAGGGTTGGGAAAATGGTGAAATTATATTAGTGGTAGGGAAGTAGAGCAATTAGATCATTATAATTATATCTTTTATCTACTATTTTTTTTCCAATTAAAATATTTACTATTAGAGTAATCCGACAGCTCCATCCAAGTTATACTTTCATATGGCAGGTTGTTGGTACGTTTGAGCCTTAATAAAAGCAATATTGACACTCTGTGCTTCAATATATTTCTATATATTCACTTTCAATTATACCATCACTTTTCAAACTAAATGTAAATATATTACATATGTATTCATGTACATAATATATGTGTGGTGTAGAACATACAACATTATATTTCATATTCAATTTTGGATATTTCTGTAATGTAAGTATATTACATATGTATTTATGTACTAATTAAATATAAGTGAAGTGAGGTTGTGTATGGATATGTACGATAAAAATTAATTGAGTTTTAAAAACGTCGACAGTCTACTTGCGGTACGTAGTTGCCAACATACGTGATCTCATGTCTGAAAATGAAACAACCTTCGAAACATGAGCTGTTCATATTAAATATATATCACACCACAATTCATAAATCTCCTCTCTCTCTCTCTCTCTCTGTGATAGTTGTAAGTTTGAATGTAGTACGATGGTTAATTAATTTAACTTTGGTTAGTTAATTAAAAAAAAAAGTGTATTGTCATGGTAGTATGATACAACAATATAATACATCAAATATTTTTATAATCTATTTTAAAATCTAAATATAGATTCTTCTTTATACACATTACACAATTCAATCTCATATTATTCTAACTTTCAAGCTTATGAAAAAATAAATAAATAAAACTCCT
Source organism: Ipomoea batatas (assembly GCA_002525835.2). NCBI lineage: Eukaryota > Viridiplantae > Streptophyta > Magnoliopsida > Solanales > Convolvulaceae > Ipomoea > Ipomoea batatas. Next base: position 20,116 of record NXFB01001088.1, read on the forward strand.
ATAACGACATTGATACGATCTCACATTAACCCCACAAGAGATTGTAGAATGATACTTGAATTAAAACTAATTAAATCTCCACTCATGAACTAACTTTTGTGGTGGAGTTAGAGTTTTGACTTAAGTATCGTATTATTGAATTGATGTTCACGTTGAGAGGCCAGTATGTGACGGGAAAGGACTAGTTTGAATAGGGCATACCCAAAGAGGAAAATTACTACTTATTATAACAAAGTTTTCAATGTAAGGTATATAATCATATTTAATCACTTTCTAAAAAAAAAATCATATTTAATCACTTAAAAAAAACCATATTTAATCACTTTCAATTCCCTTTGAGTTAATTATATACGACCATTCACAAAACGTAAGTTAACTTGGGCGTAGTTGAGTGGGAGGAACTCACACATCCTTAACCAAACGTCAACGGTTTAATCATTGACTTTGGGTATAGAGCCTGCATACAATTCAGTTAGGGATTAGTCACTGTGGAATAATTTGCTTTGCTTGACAATTACTCCGTATATTTTATTTTATAGAATTATTGGTGGAAAAAATCCAACATTTATGCTTCTTAATAATTTTGTCATTTAAAAAAAATTGAGAATTTTAGTCAAACTTTTTAAATTGACAATTCAATATCAATTTTGAAATTTGGATACAATTTTGCTTTCCGACCCAAATACCCAACTAAAATTGTCCTTTATTATTATTTTTATTTACTTACTTTTTATATTAGAAATTACTAAATATAAAAAAAATTATCATCTTTTATAAATTACGCAAAAAAACAAAAAAAAAAAACAAAACAAAAGACCATTCAATGTTCAATTATTCATTATTCAGATTAAAAAATGAATAAAATTCAGTGTTGAAATTATCATATTTAAAACAATATGGCTATAGTTATCATAATGTATAAAGGTCTAAAATTCAATGTTAATCATTCATTTTGAATCTTGCATAAATACCGAGGTCTAATTTGAATGTCAACTAGTCTATATATATTTAAGCAAGGTCTAGTGAGTACGTGGGGGTGCAATTAAGTCTTTTTTATACGTCACATTTTATAGAGTATTTACTAAATTATATAACAATGATCATCAAAATTGCATTTAGACTTAAATTTATTTTAATATAAAACTTATTAGAATATAATTTTTATTTACGATCATAAATATATAATAATATTTATCTTTAATATTATTTTTATAAAAATATAAAATACACATTCTGATTATACTGAAAATAATTAATTTAAATTTTATATTAATTAAATTTCATAAAATCATATTAATTATTTATTTATTTATTTTAAGTTTCATATTTTATATTAATTTATTCGCACAATGCTTATATTATAATGCATATCAGAAGAATTGTGAATCAAATTCATAATTAACCTTTTATTATGTCATTTAAAAATGATTAGGTAATGATGATTGATTACAATCCTTTATATATAGTGTATCCATAGAATCTATTAAAACGTATAAGAAAATGAGGCCAAAATCTTATCATGAAGCTACATTGAGTAAAGGAATATCCAATAAAGTTTTGGGCATATGCTACTTGCTAAAACATAGTATAACAACTCCTTAAAATAACCTTATGCAATCTTATCCTATGATATTGAATATATAAGAAGATTGTAACAAACATGTGCCACTTTCCTTTGCAACTCTTTGTTTCATTTTATAAAATTAAAAAAAAAAAAACTTTTTCATCATCAAATTATATAGTCATAATTAAATTGAATATGAGACAAACGTAATAAACATTATATTTTTTGTGCATATTTTAAAAGACTGGTTGGTGAAAAAAATCCAAACATTTTATATATTATATATACATTTTTAGAGTTAGGCAATTTAATATCTAGTATTTGTACTTTGTAATAAGTATATTGAATTATAATTTTTAGTTGAGAAAAAATTTACCAAACTTACCTTTACCTTGTCGTACGTGTTGATTATTAATTCTTTGAAAATTACACGTCAATATTATTTTTTAAATATATTGTATCAAAATATCCACTTCATACGTACAACTAAAAATTCAAATAAAATCACTCAAAAATAATCAATCTAGCCAAATTAGTTGGTTATTGGAGGATTTAGATGTGCATGCACTCTTCAACATGAAGTAGTCATCTTTTTCCTCTGATTATTTAAAATCTATGTTTTTTATCAGTCCACAGTTCTCACATGAAATATATATTCAACATTATTTTATACTTTAAACATTGTAAATAGAAGATAAAAAAAAAAAAATTTAAGAGATCATATTAGAACGGTAATCACTCTTATCAATATTTTGACTAAGTAGTTGGATAAGCCATCTAGTTATCTACCTATCTACATTTAGTAATTGGTGTAATTTGCATTTTCATATATAATAAAATTAAATATACAGAAAAGCACATTGTGCTCAGATTACACATCTGTGATTTTCCTTGAGGGAAGGTCACAATATCGAACCCGATGGTAGAGTATTAACTCTTTGGACTGCAACAAATATAAAGTATATAACACATTTACATTGTAATATAATCAATAATATTCAGAAAACACTCCTTGATGTTAATGTACCTTAGCTTATAACATAAAAAAAATTGTAATTAAAAGGACTTTACTAATATATACGATATAATATATTCTAAACATATACTCCGTAATAAAGAAGATATTGGCAGAAAATATAGAACCATTTGGGTGAGTTAAATAAGTTAAGAATCGGATTCCTTGATGATTATTTCAATTTATTATCAAATCCTATCTTGTTATTCAATTTTTTTTTAAATCCCAATTATCTAAAAAATGTTTGAAGTCTTCCTTTATTACCGATCGACCAAAAAAAAGCTTATGAATAATGAAGAGTTAATTCCATTTTTGGTCCTATATTTATAGGTGACAATCCAGCCACTTTTAGTCCTTTTTTATTAGAGCATCATCATTTGGTCCTAGTATTATTACGGCATGACCATTTTTAGTCCTTATCAACAAAATCTTCGAAATACCGTCAAATACAAAGACATTTTAATATTTTTTATACAAAGTATGTTGAACCGCTGTATTTTTTATATTTATTTTTTTGAAACATCCATAATTGAAAAACGAAATGCCCTTGTATTTAACGATATTTTAACTGTTTTGTTGATAAAGGACCAAAAATGGTCATGTCACAATAATACTAGCACCAAAAGTGGATATTCTAATAAAAATGACTAAAAGTGGATTGTCACATATAAATGTAGGACCAAAAATGGAATTAACTCGAATAATGAAAATTAGTTGAGCAAGATCATGTTTGGTTGGTGACTTTTGTATCCTATTATCAGATTGATACTTATTATTATATTTGTTTATTTACTCTTGTTATCCTATCTACTATTAGATTCAAATTATATATGTGTGTGTGTATGCTTCAATATAAATTAATGGTTAATCCAGTGTTATATCTTTGATCTTTGACTAATTTAATTATCCTTCTTTTTTAGAATCAATTTATTCTAGTAGTCTTAATCAACCTACAATATAAAATAAGTTTTTTTTAACAAATACCCATTTTAATATTTAGTAATGTTATTAACTTCCAGTGTATAGCATTACTCGATTAGTGATTTTTTTATTTGATTATTAAGTTAATGACTTCTATATATCTCATGAAATCCATCATATCAATTTATAAATAACTAAAATGAATATAAAATATTTTATTAGAATCTTATCAATAGTTAAATACTACGTACTAATTATTCAAGAAGTAATAATGGACACCTTAGGTAACTCTACGATTGGAGTAACAGCAATCCTATGTGGCAAGTTTAGGATTTTTTTTTATTTTTTATTTTGGAAATGCTAGTTCATCACTTCAATTATAAATATTATGTGGTGATTTTTGTTGAGAATTGAAGCATTACATTTTTTGTTATTCAATCTAATTCAATGTTGTGGAAAAGGCATTTATGCGCCTTAGATTGTTGGACACCATCCGTAATATTTCTAGTCTATATTCTATATATGAATTATGAAGTGGTGGGAAATTCTAATCTTATCTCTAGAGTATTTTCAATTCATTACTTTTCCCATACCCATCAAGTGACTAGGGACAACAATATCTGGTTTTTTTTTGGTGACAAAAAAAAAATTTGCAATAACTTTTAAAAGTGTGTATTGGATAAATTTCACTCATATATAATATAAAATTGAAATCAGATTAGTTGGTGTGAGTGACTGTGCACACATATCCTTTAAAAGAGGTCGAGAGTTTAGACTCCATATTGTATGAGAAAATTAACCTTGTCAGCACTTTCTCCCTTAATTGTGTCAGTACGATGCGAACATGAATTAGTTTGAGTATGGTATAGACTTAAATACGTGTCTATGTAATATTAACCTCCTAGAATCCATCATCATTACTTATAAATACCATGCCAATGCCATTGAATTAAGGAGCGCCAATAGATACTTGGCTGAATTGATAGTATTGACAAAGTCCCAAACTGTTTCATTGATTAATGATTACTTTTCTTCACTCGGAAACCATTAATCACGGCAATCAAATTAAACACAAGTAGTTCTAAGTTCCAATAACCAAAAAAGCAATATATATCTATATATTTATTTATTTATTTTATTGTAAACCCAAAATATCTAACGACACTTTTTTGCATCAAACCTTCCAGATTAATCCGAGATGCGTAATCGGGACTACGTGGAATCTCCGAAATGCAACATCTACCTCGTAACGCCGCCGACATCATATTTTCTCCAATGAAACAAAAAGATTGGTGTCATTATGAATTGACTTGGGCAAAAGAAAAATAAATTTAGGACCCCAAAAAAGACGCCATCTAGTACGGGATAGGGATACCATTCAATTCAACTAAAAACCCAATCATCTAAACGTGTCTACTTTGTTTACACACTACACACAATGCTATATATATGTGGTTTGAAAAGATTGTTTTGTTTGTGCATATTTGGCAGCACTGGGAAGAAGTTAAGTGATAACGGATGAGCGAGTACAGTTGAGATTCAACGGCTTCGTAGAAGATAATGGGAAGCTTACATATTATTTAATTACTTTGATTAAGAAGCCGCGTTTACAACTATAACATTTGAGAAATATATTATATTATATATATTATCGGTCTAATTTAGGTCAATTTCTTTAAGCTAGTGTTAGAAATATGGGACTGTGACCTTTTTTACGCTTTCATGTTATTGATGAATCAAAAGAATTAATTAACAGAAAATTGGGTTGGAAAACTTGGTTCTATAAACGTTTGGCGATTTTTTTAATTATATAATTTAGATCAAATAAAATAGGTATCCAGATAAAAAAAAAATAAGGTGAGATTTCATCTCTTGATATGATCCAGATCAACGTCCCTGATGAATGAAATTTTTTTTTTTTTAAAGTACAATGCTTTTTTGGTAAGTTTTTAACTTTGAAGTGTAAAAATTTTATGATACAAGTGCATAAGTTTATACTACTAGTGCAAAGAGTAATATATGTTTATAAAAAATAAATAAAAAATAAAAAAAAGTGGTGACATTTTGATATCTTTTCGTGATTTTGAAATGCAAAGATTTATACTACAAATTGTAAAATTTTATATTACAAGTGCATAAGTTTATACTACAAGTCCACACAAGGGCGGATATGCAATGGCACTGCCTCCACCGTAAGAAGGCAACCAACTAGTAGCCTCATCCACTAAAGAAGGTGACCGCGGGTCACCTCCTTTGAGGAAGAGGGGGACTGCCGAGTGGTTGTCCGTTTTGCTTGTCAAACTCCTAATAACCAACTATTACAAGTGAATAACCGATTCTTGGACGCCAATGAACACAAATGACAGATTGATGTTTTTTTTTTTTGGTAAACCCAGGATCACCACCGTCGAACACAATGGCTAACCCCTCGCTGAATTGTAGGCACCTCTATTGGGTGGGACAACCTCCATACTCAATGCCAAGGAAATGGCACCATAAATTTGAAACTTTGTATTTAAAGTTAGAAACTTAAGGTGCCTTTAAGTGATAAAACAGCATCCAGAATCCATACACAAAAGGGAAAGAATCAGAAAAGTAGTGAAGGTGCTAACCAAGATAGAAGGCATAATGTGTCGTGCTGGTGACATGTTGCCTCCCACTTGGATTATTTTCTTTCCTTTCTTTTATTAATTACTTATAATAACCAATTCTTACTTTAATTTGATCTGATTAGTATTACGTCCAGACAAGTATTCACCAATAATCACCTCTTCACCAAATAAGTTAATTAGTTGTGTGAAATTTTCATCACTACATGTACCATGTTTTTGCATAATACGACTAATTTAGTCGAACTTCAGTTGTATTTTGATTGAAACATCTCTTTCGAAAACAAGAAATATGCATATATTTTACTTTAAAAAAAAAAAGTCAAAATAATGTTTCGGTAGATAAAATAGTGCATTTGGATATCTTAACTGAAAAAAGTTCTATCTAACTTCTCTTTAAATTAGTAAAAAAAATACAATTGAGTCCAAACTATCCTGTAAATTACCACCGATTTGACACTAATTAATAACACTGCCATGCATAGGTTTTTACAAATCCGTGATGATTTAACCTAACATATTATATGAATTATACCTATTACTTTTTATTTTATCATGGTCTACCACGGACCTATCTTCTTCTCAGAGATCCCAAAAGACAATCACCAGGCTTTCTTCATCCAGTGATGGACAACTATGAGTATTAAAAAAATGATAGCAATGGATGTAACTTAACCACGTATCTAACTTCTAAGAGGTCTTCAAATGAAGGTGCTACACAACTGCTTTTATCTATGGAATAATATAATAATTCCAGATCTAGACCTCATTTAGAGGTCCAGAGGTCTAAACCTTAATCTTGCAAGATATGGTTGTTATAGTTATTTTTTAAAAATAATCATGTCTACCGTCTTCTTTTTTTGTGAATAGCCATGCCTATCCAATATGAGAGATAATTAACAATTATTTAGAAAAGCAATAAAAAACTTATATACATAATACCCACCTAAGTATAAGTAACTCATAAGTGACTTAGTCAATACCGAAGTAGATGTAACGTGCTAAATAAGAGTTTTTATTGTATTCAGTATACAAATAATGTAATTTTAACATATTAAAAAATTATGTTTATATGATCCACACAACATTATGTGGATCATGATTCACATTAAAATTTACCGCTAAATAAATAACACTAATATTTTGTTATATGAAAATTTTGTTGGGTAAGAAACTCAATTGTAATATCAAAATTAGTTGGCATTTTTTTCCCATCAGTTTATTGTAATCATTTACAATTAATATAAAATAAAATAAATCAAAATTAAATTAGTAGTAGTGAGGGGTATCGTGCTTGTTGATGGCACGTGGGGTTGTGAGAATGGTGGCACGTGACAGGGGAAGGTAGACCTGTGTTATCCAGCCTACCAATGACTCAATGAGAGGTGAATTGCCCTCACTGTCCTTAATTTTAATTTTTGTTTATAAATTGTCGAATCTGGCAGTCCAACAAGCATGGAAAAGTTTTTTGGGCTACGAGCCCATAAAAACAGGTTGGTGAGCCCAACATTTTTATTTTTTTTTTTGCAAAGATCAGCAATACTTATATACCATGGACCGTTTCCATTTCCATTTACATGATCACACTTCAAATTGTGAACATTTAATATGTAAATTGTGTATTTTAAACATAGATTTACCTTGCAAAATGGA
>NXFB01001090.1:14825-27826 GCA_002525835.2 Ipomoea batatas
ACGAAGAGATCACGTAAAGTAGTTCTCATTTTTTATCTTTTATTTTTAGACAAAAATATAACATTGTGGTTATTATTAATATTATTATTATTTAAAAACATTGTGGTTCTATAATGGATTCTCTAGTAATAAGCAGTAAACACTGCACCATGCCGTCTCAGCTTTAATTTTATGCTTTAAAAGATTTTTAAAAGAATATTTTATCAATTTTGAGCATCACACACCAAAAGTTAATAACATTTAAATTAATAGTATTTTCGCCCGTACTTTGCACGGATGAATTTGTTATAATATTTTAAAAATATTTAGATCGATATACAATTATATAAATCTGCCAAAAATACTAAAATATCTTTTTGGTAATTCAACGATTCAAAGCATCAATTTATTGCTCCAAACAACTGAACACCAAATCGCTGTAAAATGCATCGTTTTAACTTAGCATTTTGCGAAATGTTTTAACTTTCCCCAAAATGTTCCTTAATTACTGCCATCAACGGATGAGCAAGCTAATTTCATGGAGTCTTGAAGTTTCTTTAAAAGAAGCCTCAAGGCTCCAATCCTCACTCTTTCCACCCGTGTGGGACACCAAGTGGGGAAACAAAGGGGAGCTCTTTTATTATTATTATTATTATTATTATTATTATTATTATTGTTATTATTATTATTTAAATTTATTAAAATGATTATTATTAAATATATGTATATCATTTCTGTCATTTCACATGTTAATCGCTAATCTAAACATCTCATTTTACCAAACATCTATTTACAAACTGTTCATATTGGCAAACAAGGCCAAAGTATTAAGTAAAATTAGATGAAGTGATATAATTGGTTAAGCTTATGACTTTGTTTAGTAAGTAATCCATCCTTCAATTTTTAATAAACTTGACTATTTTAATAGTTTGACAAATCAAACCGCTAAAGAAAATGTTTGATAACTCAAAACACTAACTTTTGAAACATTGTTTTTAACAATATTTTAAGGGAGCCTGTTTGGAGAAAAAATTTTTGTTATATATATATATATATTTAATGGAAGCGGGGTACCCAGGAAAAGAGCGGAAAAACTAATCAATTACAGAGTAATTGCGCCATGCTGAGACGCCATCTCTGTCGTCCTCGAAGATCTTACTGACTCTAGTTGGAAGATTGCTGAGTACTTGTAAACCAAGCATTGGGGTGAAAGGAGAATTGGGGGGAACACTTCCCACTGGAAAAGTGTTGCCATCGGGGATAGTCATCGCCGGCGGCAAAACCTGAGCATGAGGCGGGTGATTTTCCACCGCGCGGCCTACTGAGCAATGGGCTGGTTTCAGCGTAGCAGGTGGAAATCCATAAGCATAGGGCAGTGGCCTGGCTGGAATCGCCGGCGAGGGAATGGGGTGGCCAAGCAGGGAATACGGCGGCATTGATGCTGCCTTGGTGGATCGTCGTAGCAATCAAGATCGGAGATCAGACAAGTTTAATTAACAAGTACGAGATAGGTAGGTAGCTTAGAGTGTTTGATTTATACCAAAAGTTAATAACATTTATATTATTTCTTCTTTTCTTGATTTGAACCGATTAACTATGGATATTAATTTTTCTTTGATATTAGTATTTTCGCCTGCAAGTTGCACGGAATGAAGATTTGCTATAGTATTGTGAAAAACGTTTTAACTTTCCCCAAAACGTTTCTAAACTTAAATATAAAAAAAATTGTATAAATCAGGAACCATATATGCTCCTTAAATACTTAATTAATGCCCATAACCGATGAGCAGTCTAATTTCACGGAGCCTTGAGATTTCTTTTATAGAAGCCTCAAGGCTCCCGTCCCCACTTTTCCCATCGATGTGGGACAAGTGGGGAAACAAAGGGGTGCCCGGCCCTTTGTTATTTTTTTTAAAAAAATTATTATTATTATTATTAAATATATGTATATCGTTTAAGTCATTTTACATGTTAACCGCCAATCTAAATAACTATCAAACATCTTTTTACAAATCGTATAATTAGATGAAGTGGTATAATTGGTTAAGCTTATGACTTTGTTACAAGGTCAAAGTATTAAGTAAAATTATATTAGATGTAGTGGTATAATTAGTTAAGCTTATGACTTTGTTTAGTAAGTAATTGATCTGTCAATTTTTGACAGATTTGACTATATTTAGTAGTTTGATCAATCAAATCGCTAAAGAAAATGTTTGGTCAAAATGCTAACTTTTGAAACATTATTTTTTAGCAATGTTTTAAGGGACCCTGTTTGGTGAAAATGTTTTTCCCCTAAAACGTCTCCCAACATTAATAAAAAATAATTGAACTATGTAAATTCTAAAGCCAAGCTCCATATCATAGAGGAGCTACGGATCCGATGCAAGCAAGATACATGGGATGAGAAAAATTGAGGAACCTCAAGGCTCATTATATAGGGAGCTTCAAGACCCGTTTTCACTTTTTCTATCGATGTGGGAAAAGCATAATTGAAAAAAGGTTTGCGCTCAAGCTGCTCTATTATTATTTTTTTTAAATTTTAATCTTGATTAGACGATAAGGGATGAGCCAATACTATCTAGTAAATTAGTAACTATAACCCAATAGAGTGCCAACCCATAATATTGTCCATATATATATATATATATATATATATATATATATATATAGGGGGAATCACCGTTTTGGTCCCTCAATTATTGTCAAACTGTAAATGTTACCCTTTAATTCCTATTTCATCGATTTAGTCCCTGAAAATAAATGATTTTAGTCACTTTACTCCATCCGGCCACATTCTGGCGAAAGCTCCGTTTTGACAGGGGTAAAGATGTCTTTTACCTTTCCTAAACATTTCTAAAACGTCAAAAGTGAATATTCGGTTGGACATTCGCACTTCATTCTCAGCAGCCCTAGTTCGCGACCTAGGATTCCATTCGCATAGGAAGGACGCGATTAGAAGAGCAATCACGTAATTCGAAGATAGAAATCGAAGACTCCAAGCTACGAAGAAGAAAGATAATGTCTAGCAACAGAAGTTCTTCATCGGAGTTCATGGCAGAGGTGCGATGTAGGTGCGGAGATTTGTCATGGAGTTATGCTAACCCGGGGAAGAGATATATGGCATGTCCTAGATACGGGGTAAGTGTAAAATTTGCAATGTAATTGGTTAAATCTTGCTTTGTAATTCGAATTTGTGAATGATTTATGGTCAGGGAAATGGGAGCTGCTGGTATTTTGAATGGATAGACTATGATGTCTCGGAACGTGTATCAAATGTGCTTAGAGGTTTGTTGAAGAAGGCAGATAAGCATGAGAAGGAAATTGAAAAGCTGCAATTTATAATTGACAAGAAAGATCATGAACTGAAAATGAAGATTTTGGAGTCAAATTTGAAGTTTTTGTATGGGTTTGGAATTGGTATGATATTTGCAGGGTTTGTTATCAGTGTTTGGATGAGGAGTGGTTCTGTGAATGTAGGGTTAATGCAGTTACAGTAATGCAATTACAGTAGCAGTGGATTAGTGTTGTAATTTTTTGAATGCAATGACAATTAAAGTTGTAATGAACAAATGTGAGTTGATTATCCATGGTTAAATTTCCCAGTGATTATCCAGTGATTTTGATATTGTTAGTTTCATTTTTTCCAGCATTAAATTGTAAGTTTGGGCAAAACCATAATGGTCAAAACCATACTGGACAGTTTGACAAAACCATACCCACAGCATACTGGACAAAACCATACTAANAAACAACAATTAGCATCAGTTGTATGAACACAACAGATAATAAAAGTGCAATTCTAAAAACACGCTTCCTTTTCGCTGCTGTTCTAAACACAAGAGTAGCCAATATTTAAAATTTAAAATAAATAAATAATATACATATATATATAACCCTAGATCTCTTCTTATTCTATCTTCACAAACCTAAAGCAATGGCGGCGATGATGACCATCCGAGTGAGCAGCAACGATGAAGGGATAGACCACCGGCGACGACGTAAAACCTCGGCGACCACCATCAGAGAGAGCAGCGCGGTGAAGCCGAAGGGCGATGTCGACGAAGAAGGAGCGTACTAAAGGCGGCCTTCGATCCCCATCGATCTATATTACCGACTACAACTGTAGCAACTAATGGCGGCTTGGCCGAGCTCTTCTCCTCTTTTATCAGCGACGACACTTGACGAGCGATGGAGGCAGCAATTGACAGGTCCGACGTACTGAAGTTCCGGCGACATCTATCAACGACAGCGTAAGCAGCTCCCCTCGACTCGGCAACAGCAGCAACTCCAAATAGAGTCCGACATTTTTTATTTCGGCGATACCTACGACTCAGCTTTGACCGACGAAATCAACAGGTTTGTTATACGACCTAAATGTATAATCCATGATTACCTTTCTTTATTCTTGGAAATAATGAATGGTTTGAGCCATAAACATCGAACATCTATAGTCGTAGAGTTCTAATGCCTAATTATCTAGGTTCATATTTTAGTTGATTTTGCTTTGCTGCTACCTGGTTATGAATGGATTTGTGCAGAAAATTGCAAGATAATCGAATTGCATATATGAGGATGGATATGTGCAGAAAATTGTTGAGATTCCAGATGAGCTTAAACGAAATTACAGGGTTTTTTTAAAATGGTTTGACCCTAGGGCCTAGGTGAACAATAGTCATTTTCTAACTTTTCTTTACATATTTTTAGCTTCAATTAGACATATATTTATAGATTATTCTTGTTTTTTTTCTGGGTACTATTTGTGTATTAGTGCGACATTTATTAGCATATCTTTAGAGGTATGATCCAAAGGAATCTAGTGTTTATGCTCCTATCACTAACAACCCACAATATGTTGTTGAGGGATTGGACTTGAATTGGAGAATGAGTTTATTGTGAATGAATGTGTGCATGGACATAATCTTGATTTTTCTGATAGTATAAATGAGCTTGAAGCTGGTATCAAGGTTAGTGTTTTTTAACTTAAAAATTTCTCAATTCTGGATGTGATCTATTGTTAAACACTTCTTCAATGGTTACGTACAAAACATTGAATTTGGTCACTCTTATCGTGCACTGCGATTGATATCTATTGGTTTTTAATGTTTTATTGCTTTCATGCAAATTGAGATGATTCTTTTGTATTTTCTACCTCATTCTCTTGTGTTTGCTTCTTGATTGGTTGAACTGTTGTAGGTTTGTGCTTCAATTTTGCTTAAAATTCTTATCTTTCTATGGATGGATTGCTTCTTCAGGGTTGAAATTATGAATAGTGGGATTTTGTAGGTTTTGATGAGTTGAATGCATATGCTTTCTCTAGTTATAATGTTTTTGCTTAAATTAACAATTGCATGCATGAGATGGTGACTTTGTCATATATGTGGAATGCTTGTTTATTGAAGTAGCAATTGCTTTTTGTTTATGAGGAATAGAGCAATTGTTTTTTTATTGTTTTTGGTTATATGCTGAACTAGTGTACATATATCTCAATAAACACATTTCCCCTCTTCATGGCAAATATTAGCTTAGTTTTAAATGCTATTGTCTTGAAGTGCAATTAGTTTTCAAATTATTTAGAATGCCCTTATGGTTTGTAACTGTTATCATTTCTATACACCTTTCAATCATGGTACACTACTAATTTATTAATAGTATGGTAGTGAAGCAATCCAATTCTTTTGCTAATCAACTGATGCAATTCCTTAAATGCAGACACCAGTGTATACAATTGCTAATCAATCCCTTATTTGAGGATGGTAGGAAGGCCACATATTCTTCTATCCAACAATCTTTACTATGCTGAAATTTTCTTTTTCATGCTAGATTCGTTGTAAGTTCTTTTGCCTTTATCCATATTTATTCATTCTTGTATGACTTCCTCTGCTCATGCAACTATCAGAAAATCTCAGGCATTTATGGAAGAAAGCTCGACTAATGATGGTAAGAAAATCTTCATTTTTATTGTTCAATAGTCAAGTAGCTTGTTTAAATGATTTTGTATGTGTCTTAAATTATTTGGCAGGAAATCATAACATTTCAAATTCAGTTATCAGCAGGGATGTTGCTTTTAGTGTGTTTTGGTAGCTTTCTTGGACAACAAATTGCTACTAACTTTCAACCATCCATTGCAGGTAAATGCAGCTGGCGATCTGTGTGCTATTTGCCATGATGAGATGCATGCACCCATTCTATTGAGCTGTAAACACATCTTCTGCAGAGACTCTGTCAGAATGGTTAGTTTTATCATGCATCTCTGCAAGTTGTTTAGAAGCATTTGCTCGCGAATGTTTATTTATTTAGAGATTTTTTGTTCATTTAGTTGCTTTGGTTATACATTTAACTGAACTAAAGTCAGACTTAATCACAATCTATTTTGGGCCACCTGGCCACTTGGATTATTCTGCCACAGAAACAACTTTAATAACTCTAAATCACAAGTTTCAATATATTATAATAACAGGTATTGTGTATAATTTAGATTGTATTATTGTTCACATATATAGTTTCTCCTACTTGGTTGTATGAATTATTATGGGAATAGAAGCAAAGTTCTAGAAGCTTTATGAGCCACTATATACTAAGGTAGTACTTAACAGAACGAGAGAGCCAACTTGTGTCAACGAAACATCCTCAGGGCCTCATGTAATTCTGCAGGTTATTGCAATTTAAACAAACTTTTAAATCATTAGGTTTCCTAATGTCCTATCATTGTTTATCTTTTCATACTTTCTTATGTCATTGGGTTCATATAGTACTTTTCTTATAGGGCTATGTTGTACCGTCATAAAAAATTATTTAAATAGATTATTGTGGATGATTATTAGTTAGGATATTATTATTGATAGATTGGTGTAGATGGTTAAGATATGTTATTATTGATGGATGAATTGAATAGAAGGTTTAATCGTTTATTGTGCATGGATGATTGAATTGGATTATGTTGAATATGGTTGAAAAGGGATGGCAGCATGAATAATAAAAAAAAAAATCTTTACAAAAAACATATAAACAGGGGTCTGTTCCATATAAGAAACAGACCTCTGTAGTATTATTTTTTTTTGTTAATAATGTAGAATAGGCGCCTGTTGTAGAAAGGAACAGACGCCTATGATTAACTTTAAGGCGCCTGCAAACAACAGACGCCTAAAGTCCGAACTTTCAGCGTCTTGTTCATAGGCGCCTGTTGTAAAACAGACGCCTATTGCTTTTTACAACAGACGCAAATAAACTGTTTTGTACTAGTGAGTTAAGATTATTTAATAACTTGATATATCCCAATAGAGTGACAATTCATAAAATATTATCTATAATTTAATACGTACATATATAGTACCCAACATAGCCACAAAACCCCCAATCCATTCCCCTCCGATCCATCTCACCATTAGACATAGTTTAATTTCATTAAATTGACTCAACTCATTCCCTTCAACATTTAACTATATATATAAACAAGGATTAGAACAAGGAATTGTCCCACTCTCATGATATATCAATTCCAAGTCTTTTAATCACACAAAACATTTAAACCCCCAATTCCTCCTATTTTCATAGAAGCAAATTGGGTTTATGCAAGTGGTGACTCAAATCCTTGACCCAATTCTCATAGTAACCAAGAATTCTCCAAATACATGCTAATGAAAGTGTACATCAAACATTAACAAGATATAAACACAAACCTTCACGAACACATGAACCCTAGGTTAGAATTCGTCCCCTTTTTTGCAATAATCACAAATTAAGCATCAAGATAGCTAATACAACCCTAACTCAAGTCCAAAAACTAAGTACTCATGATTAAATATCATAAAGAAACAAAAACACAAGTAATAAAGATACATATTGCAAAAGAAAGAGACAAGGGAAAGAAAGCTTCTCTATTGAAATGGATGGTAGAATCTTGAAATCCAAGTGTTGAATATTTGATTACAAGCTTCAAATATGTTTAGAAACTTAAATCTAAACCTAATATAACCTAAAAATATGAAAGAAAGTGAAAGAAAATGACTAGGGTTCGAAGGGGATTGGAGCCGAGTTGAAAATGCTCAAAACAAGCTTAAATATGAACAAAGCAGGGGTGACACGACCGTGCCAAAAATAAGCCTAAAACTGATGTCGTTTACTACCCTATTGGCACGGCCGTGCACTTGGACGTGTCTTTTGACCTTCAAAACTTTGAATTTTGAATTTGTGGTTTTCATGGAAGTTGTAGCCCTTCGAACCTTTTTTTTTTAATGGCGCAATGATCACCTCATTTGGACATTCGTAGGCTATGATATGGTCCAAATACAAAGTAGGGACTGAAATGAGCAAAAATTGCAATGCCTTATTCTTTTGCTCTTCTTTTGTTTTGGTTTGCCTAATTGACCAAGGCCATTGGAAACACCACTCTTAGACTCTCTTATAAGTGTTGCATCCATCTCCATAGCTTCATATATTTAGCCTCCATTTGACTCTAACGCCCACCAAAATGTATGAAAATATGCATCTTTGTTTCCAAAGCCGCTTTAATTTCCAACTCATACTCCTTATGCAAAAGAACACAAATAAGCTTTGAAATGATTAGCAAACAAAAATGATCTAATACAATGGGGGAAAATATGGACAACTAAACACTTATCATCTAATAAAATGATCTACTACTTGAAGTGTGTGAATTTTGCGGGATAGATGAATTCTCTGTAGACATGACTAGAGAAAAACAATAATGAAAGTATGAAACCAGTTAGCACAATAATAATCAACTTAACAACTAGTATAAAAGAAAACGATAGTAAAACTTATGACATGGTGCAACACTGCAATGTTATTAGCACATTTTGCAAAGGTAAGCTCATGAGTCAATATAATATTGATATCACAATCACTACAAAGTTGGAACATTTTTACTAGCTCCTAAATCTCCTATGGCTATGAGCAAGATTACTATCCAAGCTCGTATAATCTAAAAAATATGATAATGAATTTATAGAGTATTTAAAAGCAAGAAATACAGATCCAATAATAATGATTCAGTGACCCGAACACATGATGTAATGAAAAAAATAATTTTGCATGATAATTTCTCAACAATAAGGACTTCCACAAACCCTAAAACCTAAACCCTAATCCCTAAATAATACATATTTCCTCAGACAAACAGAAGCACATGACGATAGAAAATAAACCAAACATAAACTATCATCCTCTATTGCTCCAACCAAAGATTGAATCATACAACCAAAATATATATTATATATATATATGTTAGTGAGCGGCTCGACGAGTCACGATCCTAAAGTATTTAAGCTCGAGTCGAGCTTTGACCGAGCAACTCGACTCATTTATAGGCTTACAGCCCTAGTAAGAATATTGGTTTCCCTTAGACGGAAACCAAGGCTGTCATTCTTGAAAGGTCTAAGGAAAATGACTTTCCCCAAATTTTAGCGGGAAGTTATTTACCCCTAAACCAGGCATATGTTTTCAAGTCAATATATAAAAAATAATTTCAGTTGACTTGATTTTTCTGCCACATCCAAACACTAAAAACCCAAACACGCCCTTAATTGAAAGCTGACGCAATGCAGTTGACGACAGTAGAGATCAAGGCGATAACAGGTAGGAGAAACCCAACTCAGATCACATATATAGATTAAACTATCTTGAGATTAAAGAACTAAAAAAAAACGCATTATTATATCAAAATGAAATAAAATTGTTTAATTCATTAAATAACGGCTATGAAAATGACAGACAAATGATCTCATCATCTGAGTATCTATCTGAGATTCTGAGAATATAACTATTGTTTGCTGACAGATCAGACAAACAAACATTAACTTAAAAGCATAGATGTAATAATAATGGAGTTCAATTTTTCCCCGCCCAAAACATAAATTACATATATAAATTTCACAGCCTGAGAGTCAAGTCCAATCCTCCATCCTCCTTGTTCATTTCTGGAGTATTCATTGCATTGGAGTTGATAACCATGGAAGCAGGCCTGATAGGGGTGACTGGAGAATTACTGGCGGGAACACTTCGGCCTGGAAAGGCGTTGCCGCCGCCGGGGAAAATCATCGCCAGCGGCGGTGAAACCTGAGCAAGGAGGGAACCATTTCCCACCGCCGGTGGAAATGGAAAAGCAAAGGGCGGCCTGGCGGCTGGAATCTCCGGCGAGGGAATGGGATTTCCGAGCAGGAAACACGGCGGTTTTGCGGCGGCGACCGCCTGGTACCAGTTGTTCGCCTGGCCGCCGCCGGGAAGAGGCGGAAAGCCGGCCAAAGGAGAACATAGAAAACGAGGCTGCAAGAAACCATAATCCATGAACCCACCACGCCGCTCATTTTTCTTCGCATTCTTCTCCATATCTCTCTCCATCTTGTGGGCGTTTTGGTGCCCTCCCAACGCCTGCTTGCTACAGAACTTCTTGTCCCAATATTTGCAACAAAAATCCCGCCCAGCCGGCGCCGGCGCCGGCGAATCTTCTCCGGACTGCCCGCCTGCCGCGGCGCCGACCTGCAAATCATCCTCACCCACTTCTTGAACCTTGATCAGCTCCTCAATCTCCGCAATCGCCTCCGACGCCATTGTCAATCGCCGTCACAATCAAGATCAAAGATCGATCAGACAAGTTTGTTTCAGTACTACTGACTCTGTTTAGTTTAATTAACATGTACTAGCTAGTTTAGAGTGGTGGGTTTATATAGGAAGAAATATCACATTATTGTCGTTCTATTATTATTCCTCCTCTCCCAACATAGTAAGTCATCTCGCTTTCAATTCTATGCTTTTAAGGGAATTTCAAAACAACATTCAAAATATTTTTTCCTATAATGTTACATGTATGTGAAAAAGTTATATTCTCAAAATAGGAAATGACAGAGATACTGACCATAATAAGTTTAAAATTTTTCAAAAGATGTACGTACAAGTCAACGTTTACTTATCACTTTCTAGTTTGAAACACGGCATTCTTATGTACATATTGTAATATCCTTTTAATGATTGATATATATCCCATTAGGGGTTTATCCCACTTAGGAAAAAAGTAGGTACATGAATATGTTTCTTAAGAATATCTTCACTCTTGAGCATTATGTCTAGAAATTTACCATATGATTAAACCGCTTAAAATAGATAACATTTCGAGTTTTCTTTATATTAGTACCTTAGCTTAATTAATTTCATGTTCATACTCTCCCCATAAATATTTTATGAGTTAATTCCATTTTTGGTCCAAGATTTATAGCAATCATTATTGCATGGACCGTGGTCCACACAGCTGTGTGGACCAAAAATAAAAAGTACATTATTTTTGTACTGAAGGTACATTATTTTTGTATTGTAGGTACATTATTTGTGTACTGAAGGTACATTATTTGATATATATTATCGAATAATGTACTTACAGTACAAAAATAATGTACCTTCAGTACAAAAATAATGTACTTTTTATTTTTGGTCAACATAGCTGTGTGGACCATGGTCCATGCAATAATTTGTCGATTTATATGTGACAGTCCACTTTTAGTCTATTTTTATTAAAATACTCTCATTTAGTTCTAGTATTGTTGTGGCATGACCATTTTTAGTCCTCCGTCAACAAAATCTTTGAAATGTTAAATACAATGACATTTTGATCATTTTTATACAAAGTAAGTTGACTCGCTATATTTTTTATGTTTATTTTTTTGAAAAAAAATCGTAATTGAAAACTGATATTTTTTTAATAATATTAAATATAATTTTATCTATTAAAAAACATCACTGATTCTCAGTAAAAACCAGTAAAAATTAGGGGTGTAAACGAATCGAGTCGAGCTCGAGCTCATTAGTAATGGATTTATGGCGGGCTCGAGCTCGAGCTCGACTCGTTAGGCTCAAGGGCCCGAATTCTTGAGCTTGAGCTCGAGTTCGATTGCTCAAACTTTTAAGCTCGAGTTCGAGTTCGAGTTTGACCTATTTAACTTCATGCTTCAATTAATAATACAAATTGTTGTACCCGTACCTAAATAATAAAAACTTCAAAAATAAAAAAATCAATCATCCAAACTTCAAAGTTCAAAGCACTTGAAATAAGCTCACAACTTTACATCATTTACAAGTCTACAACAACATTGGTCCTTGATTATTATATTCCTTGTACATTTCAAAATATTTCTTCGAAGATAAATCGGATTTCAAACTTCAAATCAAAGAAAGACCTGAAATCTGTTCCAGTTTGTTCTTGCACCTCATTATTAGTTTCATAATTATTTTCACCAATCGTACTACTTGAAGTCTGTGAATTTTGCGGGCTAAATGAATTCTAGCTCCGTAGACATGACTAGAGAAAAACAATAATAATAAAAGTATGAAACCAGTTAGCACCACAAGTAATAATAATCAACTTAACGAAAGCAAGAAATACATATCCAATAGTAATGATTCAGTGACCCGAACACATTATGTAATGAAAAAATAAGTTTGCATGATAATTTCTCAACAATAAGGACTTCCACAAATGCTCCGTAATTAATTAACAAGATAACTTGGCTCTATTTGGTCAGTCATGCTCAGTAATGAATCATACAAGCAGACGGGAAAAGGGGAGGGGAGGGGAAGGGAGCGGAGGAAGTGTGTGTCTTTAGATTTAGGGTTTTGGTTGTTTGGGACTTAAGTGTGTGTGTGTACGAGGAGCCTAAAATATTTAAACTGGAGCTCGACTCGATTATCTAACAACAAGCTGGCTTGAACTCGGCTCGAGCTCGAAGTTGACAGAGCTCGAGCTGAGCTTTGACGGAGCAGCTCGCGAGCCGCTCCACTCATTTACGGCCCTAGTAAATATATTGGTTTCCCGTGTACGAAAACCAAGGTTGTCTATCTTGAAAGGTCTTTGGAAAATGACTTTGCCAAATTTTGGCGGAAATCATTTCCTCTAAAACAGGTCTATTTTTTTTTAAGTCAATGAAAAATAATTTTGTTGACTTGATTTTTCAAACACATTCAAACACTAAAACCCTAAAAATAATTTTAAAAGTCATTTTCAGGTTTTGAAACACGTA